>JARKHS020034845.1:0-266769 GCA_030143305.2 Amblyomma americanum
GTACAGGCACTGCAATCTGGGATGAAGATACACCTGACACATGATTCGGTGCTGGAACATGCGTCGTCTTTTAACCATGCAGAGTGCTGCGCTGTCAGTGAAGGCTACACCGGGGACAGCGTAATGTTAGAGAGGCACAAAAGTGGAATACTGAGTTAGTACAGGTTGATACGTTAGCATCACCTGGCAGTAAATATGAAATTGTTACCGAAATTTACGCTTTTATAAGCCAGACAATTCTTGCATTAGCGAGGTGCTCTTTTCACCCCAAGGTTTGTGCAGCGGCGACCACTGATGTAGCCACGAGAAAAAACTATTTTGCCGTGTCGATGAGCAATTGGCGTCGAAATACGATAAGAGGAGCTAAGCGAACATAGCTGACAATGCGAAGAGACTCGTAATCGAAGCAGCGCACCGAAATCAAAGCAGCGTAATCGAAGCTACGCCGAGGAAGCTAGGCAATGAATGCTGTCAGCCAAACGCGGGTATCTAATCGCGCAGAATGTGTTCTCGCGTTTTCAGCGGCCCAAGCGGCTGACAAAAGCCGTTTTGAGTCACCGAATGGAACAATTGCAGTGCCACCTTGGCAGCGCAGGTTCCCATAGACCCGAAGCTAGAAGTCAGATGCAGCAAAATAAAAGAGCAAAAGTGTGCTCTTCGCGCCTGAAAAAATTGGCTGTGGTTTAGCTCCGGTTCAACCTGCAGTGACGCGATAGCTACATCTTGCCGAGTGGAACTAGCTCAGTCGAAATGCAAAGTCAGTCTTTCGGAGCTCCGTTTCGCTGGGCGTTCCTTCTTCATCTTTGTCCCACACGGCGCATGCGCACAGCTGTGGCAGCTGTTGCGCGCCGCGCCGCCGGCAACAGCAGCTGGTCCGCACCACGTGACCAAACACGTGAACAACAGCCGCAGCACGTGATCAACCCACTTGACCAACCACGTTACCAACGGCGCCGCCACGGAGCTCAAGTGGTGCTGCGGAGCTACAAAATGCACAGCGCATCGCTAAAGAAAGCACAGAGCATGTTAAAAAACTGGAGATTTCCACTATGGCGTCTCTCACATCTCATATACCCTTTAGGGGCGACACGCCGCTCTACCTACTATGACATATCACGCTCCTTTCTGAGTCTCTTCACTCACCCTCGTTCCAGTTCCGAATACATAAATTTCAGGATCCTGTAGAGACTGCAGGTCGGTTTGGTGGGACATCAGCACTGTGCGTTATGCTGAAAGGTTTGCGCTGTGTACTCTTTTATGTTAATTTTCCCTTTAATGAAAATTTCACGTGTACTTCACTTAAATTAGCAACTACTAGAGTTTGAGAGTTGTACTCGCGATAGTTAGCCATTTATATCTAGAAAACGTAAGTACGGTTGAAACGGCGACGCAGGAGCAGATAAACAATAAACAGAGCAAAAATTGCTTTTTTTTAGCTCTGGTTAAATCTGGAATGAAGCGATAGCTACATCTGGCCGAGTGGAACTCGTTCAGTCTAATTGCAAATCAGTCTTTCGCCGCTCCGTTTCGCTGGACGTTCCTTCTTCATCTTCGTCCCTGGATGGGGATTCACTCTCTCTCCCCCTCTCCACTCCCCCCACTCTGTTTCGCTGGCGCACCGCGCCGCCGGAAGTTTATCTGTACCACGTGACCAAGCACGTGACCAGCCACGTCGCCGCCACAGAGCTCAAAGGCGGCCACGCAGCTCAAGGGGCGCCACACTGAAGGCTCGAATTGTTAGCTTAGTGTAGCTATCACTACAAAAGTTTCAGCTAAAGTTTTGAGAAGGAACTTCTAATAAAGCCTTAATGGAAAATGCTCTCCTAGTTGCCTTTTTGTTCCTTTTTTGGTTCCATAAAATCCACGCATGTTTTCAATAACTGATAACACGGTGGAAAGGCGCGATTGAATCTTGCAGACAGCAATGGTTCGTGTGTTGGGAGTATACGGCGCTGTGCTCTGGGTAAAGGTTGCGGAATTCGTTGTCGAACGACCAAGGGAAATAATCTTTGGTAATGAGCGGCGGCCAAATCAACATCGTCGAAAACCGCCGGGACAACAATGGGTCTGCACTGATGCATCGAAAATCAGGGCAGGCATGTGATAAAAATGTGCTTACACTTAAAAATCATGTGGTGTGCTATTGCCATTTCGTAACGATAGCTACACCACTTCGAGGCTTAAGCGTGGCACACCTTGAGCTGAGTGGCCACCCTTGAGCTCCGTGGCGGCGGCGTGGCTGGTCACGTTGTTGGTCACGTGGTGCGGAGCACCTGCCGGCGGCGCGGCGCGCCGGCGAAACCGAGTGAGGGGGGAGTGGAGAGAAGGGGCGAGAGGGTGAATCCATGTCCGGGGACGAAGATGATCAAGGAACGCCCAGCGAAACGGAGTGGCGAAAGACTCGCTTTGCAATTCGACTGAGCGAGCTCCACTCAACCAGATGTAGCCATCCGTCACTCCAGGTTTAACCAGAGCTAAACCACAGTCATAATTTTTCGCTATAGGAATCCCGCTCTATGGCAGTTTTGAGCAATATTTAAAAAATGGCTGTGGTTTAACTCTGGTTAAGTCTGTAGCGACATACGCGGTCGCTACATCTGGCCGAGTGGAACTCGCTCAGTCGAATTGCAAAGTCGGTCATTCGCCGCTCCGTTTCGCTGGGAGCTCCTTCTCATGTTCGTCCCTGGACGTGGATTCACTCTCTCCCCCGTCTCCACTCCCCTCCCCCCCCCCCTCGGCTTCTCCGCCCGGCCCGCCCGCGCCGCCACGCAGCTGAACGCCAGCCACGCAGCTGAAGGGGTGCCGCGGTGAAGGATCGAAGCGATAGCGTAGTGTAGCTATCGCTACAATAATATTGATACGTGCCACTGTGGGAGAAGAAGAAAAAGCGCCTGCATCCGTGGAGAAAGAAGTGTTGCTCTCCCGCTCTCGCGCTCAGACCACTTAGGGACCACCACAGTTTTACGTCTCGTCTCCGGAGGTTCTCCTTCGAATTGCTCGTAACATTTGGTGGAGGTGCTGGGTGCCGATCCCAGTACTGTGAACGACCGCCTGAGATTGCGGAGCATCTCTGGGCGCGCCAGAACCGTGTTTACTCTGGAAGGCGCAAGTCCCGTTCGCCTTCGCCTCTCCGCTATCGTGCGTCCAGCCCCGGCCGCCAGAGTAGTTCCGCTGGCCGTCACTCGCCCAGTCCTCATCGGGAAAACTAACACCAGCGACCTCTGGAGGCAAGGCCGCTGACGTCGAGATGTGTCAAGATCCTCCATCGCGGAACCATCGAGCCGACGATACCTGGACAGAGAGAGGCAGCGACAGTACCCGATACGCTGCATCCGATTTGCGGGTGACAACTGATGGCACTGAGGTTACCGCGCTGCTCGATACCGGTGCTGATTATTCCGTTATGAGCCGTGCCTTTGCTGGAGACCTTAAAAAGCTTCTGACACCTTTGAAGGGAACCCCCATGCGCACAGCTGGTGGCCACTTATTTTCCCCTGTTGGCAAGTGCACGGCTAGGGTTTGAATTTCTGGTTACACGTACGTTGGTGAATTTGTCGTGCTCTCTGAGTGTTCCAGAGACTTGATTCTGGGGATCGACTTTCTGCAGGCGAACGGTGCTGTGATTGACTTCACGGACGCACGTGTCACGTTCTCGACCAAACAGGCCGTGGCTCGCTTTGACTCCCGAGATCCTTGCCGCAACGCTCTGCGCATTGTCCAGAATGACGTCACGATGCCGCCGCGGTGCAGTGTCCTGGTGCTCGTGCGGAACGACCTATTCCACGACTACGAGGGCCTGGCAGATGGCCATACTCCACTGCTGCTTGAGCGGGGCCTTGTTGTTGCCCGAGGTCTCGTCCAACTACGTGACAGCCGTACCAACGTCCTCCTGACCAACTTTTCCAACGAATATCAGCACCTCGTCAGAGGCACGGCTATTGCGTTCCTTCACGACGTTGCTGAGGTCCCAGGTTTGTGCACCATGGGAGGACCCACTCCAGAGAATGCTGGCCCACACCACGCTCTTCAGTCAGTCAAAATAAATCCGGCCTTGCCATCTGTTCAGAAGGATCTGCTGTCGGACCTCTTGGCAGACTTTGCGGACTGTTTCGCTACGTGTTCGAAGGTCGGCCGCACTCCACTCGCCAAGCACCGTATCATCACTGATGCGACTACGCGACCCGCCTGCCAGCGCCCTACCGTGTTTCGCCGATGGAGCGAGAAGCCATTCAAAATCAAGTCGCCGAAATGCTTGCGCACGATGTCATTCAGCCGTCCACCAGCCCATGGGCATCGCCTGTGGTTCTTGTCAAAAAAAAGTGCAACACTCTGCGTTTCTGTGTTGACTATAAAAACTTATTAACGGGACCAAAAAGGACGTTTACCCACTGCCCAGGATAGATGACGCACTTGACCGATTGCGGGACGCCCGATACTTCTCGTCCTTAGATCCTAAAAGTGGGTACTGGCAAATCGAAGTGGACGAAAGAGACCGGGACAAGACAGCTTTCGCGACGCCCGACGGCCTCTATGAGTTTAAGGTGCTCCCATTTTGTCTGTGCTCAGCACCGGCCACGTTCCAACGCATGATGGACACCGTTCTCTCCGGCTTGAAGTGGCAGTCTTGCCTGGTGTACCTGGACGATGTCGTTATATTTTCGACCACGTTTGACCAACACTTGGAACGGTTGCGCGTTGTGCTACAAGCACTTAAATCCGCACAACTCACCATCAAAGCCGAGAAATGCAATTTTGGCTTTGAAGAACTTCGATTTCTTGGTCACGTTGCCAGCGCACAAGGTGTTCGCCCGGACCCTGACAAATCGCTGCCGTCTCAGGTTTTCCACGCCCTAAGTGACAAGAAGGCCGTTCGCCGGTTTTTGGGTCTGTGCTCGTATTATCGGCGCTTTGTTCAAGATCTCTCGCGAATCGCCGAACCGTTAAACTCACTGACTCGAGACGACACGCCCTTCGTATGGGGAAGCGACCAAGAGGATGCATTTGTCGAGCTTCGCAACCGTCTACAATGTACTCCGATACTCGCCCATTTCGATGAACACGCTGTCACGGACATCTACACTGATGCCAGCAATGTCGGCCTTGGTGCGGTACTGATCCAGTTGCAAGACGGTGCAGAACGGGTCATCGGTTATGCCAGCCGAACACTTACGCACACCGAGACCAATTATTCTACGACGGATAAAGAGTGCCTTGCAGTAATATGGGCCATCAGCAAGTTCCGGCCATACCTCTACGGGCGACCCTTCCGTGTGGTAAGCGACCACCACTCCTTATGCTGGCTGGCGAGCCTCAAAGACCCCTCAGGACGCTTGGCTAGATGGAGCTTACGCTTGCAAGAATACGACTTAACAGTCGTCTACAAGACGGGCCGTAAGCATCAGGATGCGGATTGTTTGTCGCGTGCGCCTATCACAATCGGTCCCGAGGAACCCGCCGATGATTTTCCTTTCCTGGGCGCTATTAGTACCACCCAAATGGCACAGCTTCAGCGGGCGGACTCGGAGTTCGCGCCGCTCATCGATTACCTCGAAGGCGTCGACGCTCGCATCCCGCATGTTTTTCGTCGCGGGCTCCACACCTTCACTCTACAATCTGGTGTTCTCTACAAGCGCAAATTTTCCAGCAACAGAGAAGCGTTCCTGCTTGTCGTACCATCCCAGCTGCGGCCAGAGATTTTGAGTGCCTCTCATGATGCACCCTCCGCCGGCCATCTCGGAGTAAGTCGTACACTCGCGCGCATTACGCAGAAGTATTATTGGCTCAGGTGACTCCCATCAGTGCGAGCCTACGTAAAAACATGCCGCGACTGCCAACGTCGTAAGACTCCTCCGTTGAAACCAGCCGGATTTCTTCACCCCGTTGAACCACCGAAGACCCCTTTTCACCAAGTGGGCATGGACCTCCTTGGCCCTTTTCCGAAGTCTTCATCTGGAAAGCGTTGGATCATCGTTGCCACCGACTACCTGACACGGTACGCTGAGACCACGTCTCTTGCCAAAGGCACTGCTGCTGAAGTGGCGCAGTTCTTCGTACACAACATTGTCCTGCGTCATGGAACCCCCGCCGTTGTTGTTACTGACCGGGGAACTGCTTTCACTGCCCGCTTAACCCAGTCTATGATGACTCTGACGCACACCAGCCATCGACGTGCTACGGCCTATCACCCACAGACAAACGGGTGGGTAGAGCGACTCAACCGCACTCTAGCCGACATGCTTTCTATGTATGTTGACTTCGAGCATCGAACTTGGGATATCATTCTTCCGTACGTAACGTTTGCCTACAACACCGCCCTGTAGGATACAACCCGACTGACCCCCCTTCAGCTTGTCTTCGGTCGCCAAGTGACCACTCCGCTAGATGCTATGTTGCCCGTTGACCCCTACTGCGACTCTGAAGCTGACCTCGACGCAGACACCTTCGTTCAGCGTGCTGAGGAAGCGTAACAATTGGCACGCCTGCAAATTAACCGGCCAACAGGAGACTGACGCTGCTAGGTACAACCTCAGACGCCGCTTCGTCAGTTACGCGCCTGGCGACTTGGTTTGGGTGTGAACACCTGTTCGTCGCCGCGGCCTTTCTGAAACGTTAATGCGGAGATACTTCGGCCCTTACGAAGTAGTGCGCCGCATCAGTGATGTGACGTATCCAGTTACTCCGTCCAAGCGGCTTGCTCATCGCACCGGTCGCACCGTACTGAAGTCGTGCACATTGTTCGCACGACACACTCCCTGACTGAACAGCTGTTCACTGCAGCTGTATTTTGCTGATATTTCCCTCCTAGCCGCATCGTGGCGATGCTGCAGAAGGGGGGGGGGGGGCAGTGATACGTGCCACTGTGGAAGAAGAAGAAAAAGCGCCTGCATCCGTGGAGAAAGAAGATGTTTCTCTCCCGCTCTCGCGCTCGGACCACTTAGGGACCGCCAAAGTTTTTACGTCTTGTCTCCGGAGGTTCTCCTTCGAATTGCTCGTAACAATATTATATTTGTCCATAGAGAACGTTTTGCTTGTAGGTGGCCTTGAAATCAGTGATTCCGAACTAGGCAGAGAACTTCAACTCCACAAAAATAAACAGAACATTCCAATGAACCAATCTGCCGCGCGACACATGCGGAAAACAACATATTTCATAGGGGCGTGACATGTTTATATTTGTGCTTCTGCATTTTTATTGTGTACTATGGCCGGAATGCGCCGTATTGTTTTCTACTTGGTATACTTGAAATGTCACCGGTGCGTTTCGGCATAGTCGTGATCACACGTGCCGATTTATAGGATATTCGAGACTTGTGGGTATCGCTGGCCCCTCATATTAAGTGTTCGCAGTCCCTTTTAGAACGCCTGAAGCAGAGAACAGCGGATGTTCTTCACCCAACGAGAGTCGCGTAGACATGCCAGCTCCAAAAGTATTTTTTGCTTGTGCCACCAGCTCGGCAACAGTGATATTGTGTGCGGCGTGAACATGGCAACGACCAAGCGTGTCGTGAAAACACCGTGAGGTCAGCGAGCAATTAGCGTATGTTTTTAACATACATTTAATAAAAATTATAATTATGAAACAGGAAAGAATATGCAAAGAATATATCAGAAACAAATATTCAGTTACAACCACATAGAGACGTAGTTGCTTTGAGTGAGTAGGCCTTGAATTTATGTCTTACTCGGATGTCTTAGAGCGCCACCTCTTTCACTTCTTTACAAACTTTTTCTTTCTCTGAAGGTTGCCTATTCTAACGTATACTTCTGGCATGTAAGCGACACATTTATTTCTCTTCTTGCTTTGTTGTAGCCTAAATAAACACTAGAAAGGTGGGAACGCTTTGCCCGTCATATTGCTCTGTACGATGATGACCGGTGTTTCTGAGGTGTTTGTTGTGATTTCTGGCAGTATGGACTGAATAGTGGCGTCATGCTGGAAGCCTAGTGCGCTTAATTCTGCCATCATCTTCCCCAATGTTTCCGTCAGGGAACCTTCTGCCTTAATATACGCTTTAAGATACGGCCTTAGAATACGGAGCAGGTTATATACCTTTCCCTCGGTAGCTAGTGTGGAGACTTGCGCTCACAGCAGCTCCGTATCCGAAAATATTTTTGACGTAAATATCAAGCTCCATTCTGAGACACACATACACGTTCAAAAAATCCTGCAGGTTAAAGTTGAAAAACATAACTTGAAAATGAATGGGTCGTTTAGGAGGAAGGAGGGGGAGAAACTAATGGTCCATAAACCTAATATCAAATACAGGTGGCACCAAAAATACCAAACCTCAGTGCGGAGCAATGGGAAGGAATGCTCTCCAACGACCGTCAGGACGTCCAACTTGGGCTGATCCGGCGAGCACAGCTGGCAGCGGCATCCAGCGGAGCCCTGCACTAGGGGCAGACGACCATTGCTAAGAAGACGGACGACACATTTGACTCCGCCAAATTGCTCACCTACTCTCTAGAGCTCAATAAACGTTTTCCTTCCTTCCTTCTAAAGAAATTCTCGCCGTTCCAATTTGCTTAGAAGTGAGCCTGACTTACACTTGCAATATGACGTGCAAAACGATTCCATCTTTCTTGCGTTATTTTTTTCCTTTATTTTTTTCTTAGAACATGTCTAAGGGGGGCGGGGGGCGAAGCTAAAGGCGTAACAACCCCCCAATACAAATTCATCACACAAAAAATGAATTACTACAGTTCGGCAAGCAGCATTGCATATTGTGAGCCAAACAAATTTTGGGTCATCAGAAAAGGAAAGTAAACAAACAAAATCACATGAAAAACACATATGCAAATGCACATTCAACTGATTAGAACCTATGTTGTACAAAATGAACATTTTTTAGAAAAAAACAAAACAAAAAAGCAGACAACAACGGAAGTGGCAAAGCTATTGCGCCAGGAACGAAAAATAAAACAAAAAAACGTCTCATTTGACAGAAAAGAACAAAGGAACGCAAAGAATATATATTATTGTCTTGCGTTTCTTCTTGATAGAAAACTACACGCACACGAAATCACACACTGTCTTCACAAAGCAAAGCAAATACTGCCAGAAACGAAAACATTTTTGCATTCTTTTTTGAAAACAGCAAATCTTTTGTTGAGATCAACACTGATATGACAAAGCAAGAAGGCAAATTAATGTGCCGCTTTTCGGTAATTGCATGCCAGAACTATACGTTACAATAGGCAGCCTTCAGAAGAAGAAAATGTTTGCAAAGAAGTTAAAGAGGTGATGCCCTCAGACATCCGAATAAGCGATAAATTCAACGCCTACTCACTCAAACCAATTACGGCCCTATGTGGTTGTAACTGGATGTTTGTTTCTGAAATATTCTTTGAATGTTCTTGTTTCAGAATTATCATTTATATTAAAGGTATGTTAAAATCATACGTTAATCGCTCGTAGGGTACACGACACACTTGGCCGTAGGCATGTTGAGGCCTACACAATCTCTTTGTTGCTGAGCTTGTGCTCAAAACCAAAAAAATACTTTCGGAGGGGGAATTTTCAGCATGTGTACCCAACGCTCGTTGGGTGAAGAACATCCGCTCTTCTTTGCTTCAGGCAATGTAAAAGTGCCCGCGAACACTTAATATAGGGGGCCAGCGATACCCACAAGTCTCGAATATCGTAGAAACGGGCACGCGTGACCACGATTGTGCCGAAACGCTCCGGTGATATTTCAAGTACGTACAAAGTAGAAAACAATAAGGGCGCATTCGTACGATGGTACGCATTAAAAATGCAGAAACACAAATAAAAAAAATGTCACGCTTGTATGAAATATCTTGTTTTCCGCTTGCGTTGTGCGCCATTTGGCTTCATTATAATGTTCTGTATATTTTTGCGGAGTTGAAATCTTCTGCTTATTCCGGATTCGCTGATCTGACGCACACCCATATGCAGATTGTTCTTGATCCGTCCGAGGATCTTGGAACCTTTATGGAGAAATATCATGTTAATAAACATCGTTGAATGCTGCCATATAGCAGGATTCCTATGACAAAAATCACACCACATGATTTATAAGTGTAAACACGCTTTTATCACATGCTTGAACTGATTTTCGTTGCATGAGTGCATGACCCACCGTTGTCACGGAGGTTTTTGGCCACGTTGATTTGGCCACCGCTCATTAAAAAACAGCATGTTCCTTGGCCGCTCGAAAACGAATTCCGCGACTTCTGGCCAGAGCATAGTGCCGCGATAGCAACACAGGAAACATGCAGTCTGCAAGATTCAGTTGCGCCTGTCCACCTTGTTGTGTATTATTGAAAATAGATACGCGGCTTTGAGGGAGCCAAAAAGGAAACAAAACGCAAATACGAGAGCACACTTTCCACTCGGGCTTTTTTAGAAATCTCTTATTGAATCTTCAGGTAAAACTTTCTGCTGTGATTATCGTTTCTTTCTTGTGTCACCGTTTGAACTGTGCGTATGTTTTCCAGGTATAGGATACACACTAACACTTGTAAACCCACTCTAGCAGTTGCCTATTTAACTGAAGTGGACTTCAAGTTGCCTTAAAAAGGTAAATAGACATAACATAGTAATTATACCTCGCAAAGTTCTCAGAATAATGCATATTCTCACGCAAGCGTCCTGCAGTATCTAGAGGATCGTGAAATATAAGGTTTTGCCAAATTGAAACGAAGATGAGTGAAGGCGTTTAAAAAGCAGCGTGATACGTCGTAGTAGGTAGAGCGGCGTGTCGTCCCTAAGGTGTATATGAAATATGAGAGACGCGATAGTAGAAATCTCCAGTTTTTTAACATGCGCTGTGCTTTTTTCTGGCGCCAACCGACCAGTTTTGCTTTTCTATTTCGCTGCATCTAGTTTCCAGCTTCAGCACTATTTCTACGGCGTCGCGGATGCGCAGTACAGCCTAGACTATCCCTTCTAGGTAAAAACTTAAAAACCTCACAGAACGTGTGCGTAAACACGTCTTGCTTTGTCTTCCTGCGTGAGTTTGTTATTGGGATTCCTGGCCCCATATAAAGCTCAGAAAACATGAGAAATCCTCCAGGATATATACTGGACACTTTGATGTCCCAAGTTCTAGTTTAGGCTGATGAATCGTAGAAGCTTGGTGGCTGATCACAGCACATACAGCTACAGTTAAGAGAAAGGCGAAGTAAGCAGCCGGCATAGTAACAAGGAGGGAATGATGCAGCGTTTGCGGCAGGCAAGACCTGCAGCAAAATGCCCTTTGACAGTTTTGCCTGGCCACGAAAAAGATGCCCTTGTAGTGATCAATGATAAAGAAAGATGCTAAACACCCTCACACGAAGCACTCCCGCAAGGCAGAAGCAAAGACACACGCGTTCATCGGAATACACAGATTTCACAATGTATACATCTTAGGCGCCGCAGAATAGACTTCATCATGCAAAATACTAAGTTGACGTCTTCTCTGTACCCAGTAATATCGCTGACGTTAAGCCTGGAGTCAAGCCACAGACCGAGCACAAAATTCAGTGCCATTATTGCTTGCGTCAAACACTTAAGTGATGCATGCACAAGGCAGAGCAAGGGCTTAACCAACGGATTGTGAGGTCGAAGGATAGCGGGTACGCTGATATCCTCCTGGCATCGATTTCGACAAAACATTGGAGGCAGAAAACAAAAAAGATTCGGATGGTTCCAAGAAAAACGCACGTCTGGTTGTTATCCCTTATGTGCACAGAGTCTTTCACGGTGTCAAAAAGATTGCGGGCAGGTACGATGTCTCTGTGGTTCTCACGCCCCCCCCCCAAATTATTAGGTTCGTGCGCAAAAGTAAACGAACATGGTAACAGCCCCAAACCACGTCGCAGCATCAACCACGAGAAAAAAAACACGTAGAATGCGACACAGGTGTTGTTTATTGCACTCCGCTCCCCTGCGGAATAAACTGTGTTGGCCAAACGGGCCGTTGGATAAACAAAAGACTAACTGAGCGCGCTAACAGCCGTAACTCCATCACGCTTTCAGGAATGCTGGCGACGCATTGTCATCGCTGCAAGGAATGCAAGCGTCTGTTCGAAACAACCACAATCCTTTCCAATTTAATAAAACATAAACAGAGAGAGAGAGATCGCAGTAGCTTTTTGAAATCAAATCTGCCGGTGCCGAAGGGTGTATAAGCAACATATCGTTATTGTCCGAGAAAGAAGTTGACCTCCTTAGGCTATCGCGATGAGTGTGTTTAGTTGTGTGAATCTGCTTGCGATTGCTGATATCAACATGTTCTGTCGTTTCTTTGTGTGCCACTGATGACGCTCACGTCTTGTGTATAAGAGATCACCAGTTTCCTCCATTAAAACCAGTTGCAAGTTACCGCCTCTGTGTTGTTGTGTCTATTCTTCTCGCTCTGTGAAAAGTTAAGCGCGTTGAACAACCGAAAACCAGCTACTAGGCCCAATTCTCGCCGTTTTAGAAAGCATCATATTACTCATGCGAAGGGAACCCCGCCACCGGAAGTTGTCCACACAATGTGTCCGCAAACTGTGTCCACAGGGAATAGTACTTCTCACGGGACAGCGTTTGAAAAAAGAAATTTCCCGAAATTTTGGTTCGTACCTAGGCCCTCTGCGTGCCAGACGGCCACGCAGCGCATATGCCGCGAAGAATTGCTTTTTCAACATGGCATTTACTACACGAGGTTACGTATGTACCGAAAGGCGATATGTATACATATCATCTACAAACCACGCAGCTAACCACAGCACTGCACTAGCTCGACAAGAAACAACATAGCTAAAAGGGCGGAAAAGATAGACACCGCATCAAGAGTGGAAACCACTCCGGTTGAAAGTCCCTCTCACCATAAATGTCCCTGAGTTTGAGCATCATTCGAAGGGTCTTTGGTTCATGGGTGCTAGAGGGGCGCGAAGTGAACGCGTTGAGGTGTGCAAGACTATAATGTGTTCTGGGTTGATGTTATACAACGATGACCTGCTAAAAACAGTTCCTGAGTCATTCAAGAGACATGTGATGAGTGTCACGTGACAACAATGACTTGCAAAATATGTTGCTAACTGTTCAAATGCAAATGCTTCGCATTTCTGCAATGCTGCAGACTGCAGTGCTGCTTAAGTTCTTTATTTATAGTTTGGCCAAGTTCACCATAAAGGACAGAGAACGAAAGTACGCCAAACAAGCCCTGTGTACTTCTCAGTTTTCGCGCTTCGTCCTTGTGCAGGCTGTGCTTTCTTATTCAAAATGACGTCATACAACTAACATAACTTGCTATGCTCCTGTAAAAATAATAAAGATACTGGCCCAACTTCGTCGCAGAAATTTACCACTACAATTAGTTTCTCTACCTCCGCTGCATTTTCACTGCACATGCTTTTCGAATGTTGTACGTACGTAACGTAACGTAACGTATTGCCACATCTGGAAAACCGACAAGATCTTTACGCCGCATTCAGATGCAGGGAAAAGATCTTACGGGCTTTGCGAAGGGCTTTAAAAGTCTTCATTCGCTGGTGGATGAAATCCTGTGTTTCTGATTTCGGCTCATGTTGAGGTAGCATGCGACATCTGAGGGCAATCGCGACCGGTCACAACAGAATTTGGTGAAATGTGCAACGAAATACCAAACTTTTGACTATCGCCATTTCATAGGAAGCATGCACATATCTTAGCGGTAATTTAAAGGCACGGCTACAGAGTTAGAGAAAACGGTTAATGAGAGCGTGATGTTCGGGTTCACGTTGATGAGACTAGGATGGTTAACAGTCTTCCCCCGGTAGGGTGAGCCGGTCACCAAGAATTCGGCTCTAAAAAAGAGTGTGTATTGCCCAGTGATGCAACATACGCAAGGAAGAAGTCCTCCTACCTAGTTTTCTCTAAAAAAATCTTATCTCGCTGGCACCCCAGGCCTCTTGTACTTGGCATATTCCGGGAAGTGCGTGTTGCTGTGGTCTGCTGGCTGTCGGCCTGTTCCGGTTAGTGTCGACATCCGTACGGAAAAGCAGGTGGGTTAACCAGGCAATGTCAGGCTGGATATCCTACGCTAAGGGAGAGTTTTAAAGGGTGTGGGACAGTCAAGAGATGAAAGCATGTGTTGAATTTATTCTATGCTGCCTACCCATTTTGGCGGTTAGTCTAAAATTACAAAGGACTACCAGAGTCTCTCTAACGCCTGGTGCTCAAATATGTGGATATGGGACCCCACACTCCACGTGAGGTGAATTTCGGACTTTCTACGACTAAAATGACAAGCAGTCTGTGCTCTGTGGTCGCCGTGCTGCTGCTTATCTTTGCTAATGTCTAATACATGCAATAAAGTCTGAGGCCTGCGGACTTTGTGAAAACCTGCGCTCCTACAACGATCGCAGCGAGTACACGGTTACGTGAAATGATGTGGTCACGTACGTTTTGGCCCGTGACTAAACGTTGACGATCTACGCAGGCAATCGTAGGTCCACCGGTGAGGTTCTGTATTAGAGATTTCCCTGCAAAAAAACTCCTCTCGTAGTGAAGACACAGCAATCTGGGATGAACACACACGTGACACTTGATTCAGAGCTGGAACATGCGCCGTTTTTCAATCATGCAGTGTGCTACGCTGTCAGTGAAGGCTACACCGGGGACAGGGTAATGTTAAAGAAACACTAAAGGGGAATACTGAGTCAGGACAGATTGAAACGTTAGCATCACCTGGTAGCAAATGTGTAGTCTTTAGCGAAAATAACGCTTTTATAAGGCAGAAAGTTTCTGCAATAGCGAGGTGCTCGTTTCACACCAAGGCTCATGCAGCGGCGACCACTAATGTAGCCACGTGAAAACACTATTTTGCAGCCTCGATGAGCAATTGGCGTCCAAATACAATAAGAGGAGCTAGGCGAACATAGCTGACAATGCGAAGAGACGCGTAATCGGAACAGCGCAAAAAAAGACGGAGGAGAGGCTGGTCAAACGATAACACGCGGGCTGAATCTTTCGTCTCGCATTGTGAGCACTCAAGCAGGCCGCGTTTAGCCGTTGTACGCTTTATGTGGTTGCTACGCCGCCAGTGAATCGGTTTCGTTTTCTCTTCAGGCGTCGTATTGGTTACCTTGTGCATGCTGCGGCGTTATAAGCTAGCAAAGTGTTTGTTTATTATTAATTTAGTGCGCACAATCATAAACGTGCAAGCATGCGCTCCGTGAGCGTTGCGAGCGCGTGGTCTTCAATGTTTTCTGCGCAGTGTAAAGGCTAATATGCTTTTAGATGTGATGAAAAATATCGAAGAAATACCACGTTCATGCAACACCACCTCTCAGTTGGTTCTTTAAAATAGAATTGTTTGCTTGCACGGGTCAACATACACGCAGTACGTGTGCCGACAGTACACTTGGCGGGTATTTCCGCAAGAAAAGCGGTCAACCAGCTGATGCCTGTTCAATTTTATGCGTGCATCCTTTGCCGACAGCTATCACCAGCAGGCGGCAGATTAGTTTGGCGCAATGCGCACTGATTTGTTTTCGCTTCCAACCCGCATGAAGCTATTCTCGAACGTAGAAATTGCACCGCCCACAGCAGAGTCAATCAGAAGGACTGTCTGCTGTTATGCTTACTCCGTAGTTATTCAGCAGAAGCTCCGCAATGACAGCGCAGTGCATTGTTGGATGCGAAATACGCGTGCAATTTCTCCCTCAGTTGTATTGCTGGATGAAGCACATTGGAGCGTGAGTGCTGCTCACATGCTCGTTAGGATCCTTCGAAGCTTACCTGTACACTTCACCACAGCACACAACACACGGACACACGCTCGCGTTACTGTCGGCGAGATATCGATGCTTGAGCGGGATCAGCTCTTTGTTCTCCGTTCTGAGGCTGCCCTCAATAAATTCACGGATTTCTTTTGCAGCCACAGAGCATATTTATTTCGTATGCGCGCGTTGTAACGAAACCGAGATGCACGCGATGCCGCGGAGAGCACCTATCGAAATAGTGGAGAGCAGAGGCGGCCGGCACCTGTACTTTGCCGTTGTGACCACTGATATGTTAACTTTTGGTTTTCGGTTTCCGGCCGAGTTTCCAGACTTTGGAAGTGGCGTTTATTATTTGTCGGTTTGTAAAGACGTCACCCGGCAGTTCATTTTTCGCAAATAGTTTGAATGTGAAAGTATTTCTAGACTTCAATTTGGGGTTTTCTCACGAGCGGAGCCACCTTCGAGCTTAGAAAAAACATGATTAATGTTAACTATGAATAATTAATATGTCTTGCTTACTTTGTGTTGCTCTTTGATGGCCCTTTCAAGTTCGTTCCCGACCAGAACTTGAATTTTGTTTGGCCGTCACCGGGAGGGGTTGTGACTTCCTGTAACGAGGCTATATGTGCTAGCTATAAATACTTAGTGCTTTAAGGCAGGTAAGGTTTGACTGACTCTTATTCCAGTAAATTGGGGTCAGTATGAATGACTTTTTGAGAAGAGTTATTGGAAATCCAGCTGCCTTACAAGTGCTGGGCTGCACCTCGATCAAACTCAAGAAACGTCACTTTGGCGCCCGGAAGTTGACGATACTCGGCCATCTCGTCTCCAAAGACAGTCTCCTGCTAGATCGTGATAAACTCTGTGCGGTGGCTGATTCCCCAAAACCGACTTCAACAAAAGACCTCCGCCGCTTCGTGGGTCTATGGTCATATTTCTCCGCTTTGTTCGCAATTTCGCCTCTATCGTCGCGCCCCTTACGAAACTCCCGATTGCTCCCCCCGGGCACCGCTGCGTGGGACTCGACCTGCGATGACGCTTTTGCTACGCTCCGTCGTCTTCCAACTTCACTGCCTATAATTCGACATTACCACCCCAGTGCCCCTACTGAAGCGGAATCGGCCTCAGTGCGGTTCTTGGGCAACTCAAGACCGGATTTTCTGAATATGTCGTCGGGTATGTCAGCCGTGTTCTCACCAAAGCTTAGTCTAACTACACTTTGACGGAAAAGGAGTGTCTCGCCGTCGTGTGGGCTTTAACGAAATTCCGCCCGTACTTATATGGCTGCTCCTCCACCGTCGTCACAGATCATCCCGCTCTGTGTTAGTTGGCCTCACTCAAAGATCTCTCGAGACGCCTTGGACGATGGGCCCTTCGACTTCAAGAATTCGACATTAGTGTCGTTTACCGGTCCGGCAGCAGGCACATAGACGCTGATGCTTTGTCACACTCACCGCTGCCCTCTCCTGCGCCTTCGTCGCCGAAATCTGACTCCTTCACAGCGCTCACTACTACGGACATGCCCTGTTAGCAAGGGCACTTCGTCGCTAAGCTGCCCATTTACGATCCGGGACGCTCTCTTCTATCGCCCCAACTACCATCCGGACGGCCGAAAGTAGCTTTGGGTGATACCACGACAACTTCATTCTGAGATTTCCGCACATCAGCATGCCGACCCTCAGAGCGCTCACGCTGGCTTGCTGAAAAACGAGCTACTCCGCCGAATGTACAACTTTGTTCGTCATTTAGTTCGCTCCTGTAATACCTGTCAGCAGCGGATGTCGAGTCCTCGCCCCTCCACCAGCCAGTTACAGCCACTACCTTGCCGGCCGGCTTTCCCTTTATTCCGTGTGGGCATCGACCTCTATGGGTCACTTCCATTCACGGCCGCCAGGAATCGCTCGATCATTGTCCCCGTGGTCCACCTTACTCGGTATGCTGAGACCGCTGTCCTTCCTGCGGCTACTGCTCGCGAAGTCGCATTCTTCATCCTTCATCACTTCGTCCTTCGTCACGGCATTTCTCGGGAACTTCTTCGTGATCGCGAGCGTGCTTTCTAGTCTGAAGTTGTTCGCGAGTTCCTGCAGGTATGCGTGCCACACAGTTCACCGCACCCCTACTCCTTATCCCCCTCAAACCATCGGCCTCACCGAACGATTCAACCAGACTCTTGGGGACATGGTTGCTATGTTTATTCACCCCAGAGCTCTAATTCGGATCAGGTCCTTCCGTTCATCACTTATGCATACAACATTTCATCTTAATCAAGGACCTGCTTTTCCCCGTTCTTTCTATTTAAGGGCGTGAGCCTCCTTGTCTTCAGGTCACCATCCTCCCCTACAACCCCGACCACTCGGAATACACCTCCCTGTCTGAAGGCACTCGCCATGCCGAGCAGTGGTGCCAGCTGGCTCGCTCCTTCACCTACGAATATCAAAGCCTTGACAGACATGACTCCGATCAGGCCACGCTTGCTGTTCACTTCTCCATTGCCTCATTATAATGTCTGGCTCTCTATTCCGCCT
Organism: Amblyomma americanum; assembly: GCA_030143305.2. Lineage (NCBI taxonomy): Eukaryota > Metazoa > Arthropoda > Arachnida > Ixodida > Ixodidae > Amblyomma > Amblyomma americanum. Next base: position 18,225 of record JARKHS020034845.1, read on the forward strand.
GCTTCCAAATTTTCTGCCAAGCACATCGGTCCTTAGCGTATCTTGGAGCGTACGTCACCTGCAAACTACATGATCGAACCAGTGACACCTTATTCAGACCATCGCTGCCGTGGCCGCGACGTCGTCAACGTGAGCCGCCTCAAACCATATTACAACCCCCTCGTCGTCTCTTCTCCTTCAGTGGGCAGGATGGCTGCCTCTTTCTTCCGGGAAGTTGGAATGAAGGTGACGCCCAAGCGCCGACTCCAACGACGACGAAGCTATGGAGGCGGCCTTCTGACGCTCGGGCTGAGAACTGCTCTTTGTGAGGCCCTGCCTCTCGCTCCGCTGTTTTCCCGATTGCGTGAGGCCGAGTCTTCGTTTCCGGGGCTGCTCACGTCCCCGTAAAAAACTCTTCATTCCTTCCATTCAATACACGCCCATAAAGTACCATATTTCAAATGTCATTGCTGCTTTCTCCATCCACGCTCTCTGAAATTTGTCGTTATAATCTGCTACAGGCAAACCGTAGACAATGCATATTTTCTGCGCCTCAGACTGTAACAACTCATACGATTGGAAATACAAGAATAAACAGACTTTTTAGTTGACAAATTTCCTCACCCTAAATAAGCAAACATAAGTTTTTGGAAAAGCGGAGCCCTAATTTCGCCGAGAAATATATTATCGCATGGTGGTGACCACACCGTGGACAACATACTAGCAGAATGGCGCGGAATTCCAGCTTATTATTGAGCTGATGTGCGCCCGAATAGAAACGAACAACTCGTCGGCGGTGCTAGAAAGAAGCGTGCCCAGCGGTCGTCGAACAACAGAAGCCCTGCCACTTTAGGCTGCGCTCAACTTAAAACCAACCAGGAAATTACGAGGGAAGCCGCCAAAAGTAATTATAGCAATCTCGAACAATGTGGAACCAGTCGCGTGCGGCTGCGGACATTCGAGTGAGACATGGTCGTAGCCCGCGACACAAAAGAAGTGATAAAGGCGCATGCCGGCAGCCATGACCAATAACGAACAAAAGGGACAAAGCTTCGCGACAATATAGTAAAGCGGGATCTACAAAAATGACCCCACCGCGGACGAAAAGATCGCATGACCTGTGACGACTAGATCGTTCGGAAGCAGCTCGTATGCACAATGCGGTTCGCCAGAGCAAGCAACAGAGCCGATGGATCTGAATATTCTCAGAATCACTAACCCCCTCGCCTCTCCTTACACACCGTCGAGACGAGATACAAGTAGCGCACATCACAACTTCACCAGCGAAAAGGAAAGGGCAGACGACAGCGGCACGCCAGCCACGCCCATGTGCTGATACAAACGCGACCCCACACTAGTAAATAAAAAAATTGTGGCTTCAATCCACGCTGTGAAGCGTGCTGAACAGCGAATATATGCTGTTTGCATTCAATTTTTAGCCTGACATTTTTTGCTTAGGACGACGACACGAAAACGCAAGCGTAATCTTTACCGAGAAACACACGCAGGGAGAAGGAACGTGCTTGGCATTGTTTGCAGGCGCCGTTATCATACCTTATGCGGTTTGCACTTCACACGACGGCTTTGAATGACGTCAACCCCTTTCGAAGCAGCTGCAAACCTTATGTTTACCGGAACGCGTCGTTGTAATTGTTTGCCACCGCGCGTCGGAAACATCCGTTCCCTTACGGCGCGGTGTTGGTGTCCACAGAGATATGTGAGACACGCGCCATTTCTTTTCCTTAAAGCCAATTTTCATTTCATTTTCCTTTTCTTACGGCGCGGTTCGGGTGTCCACCAAGATATGCGTGACAGGCGTTATTTCCTTTCCTTAAATTGTTCAACGGCAAGGCGTGGCGCCAAACGGACGGTGGCGTTCCGTGGACTCCTCGCAACGCTGCAACACGCTGTCGCGTCCCGGTATTAAAAACGAATCTGAAGTTTTCTTTTTTTTTGTACAAAAAGCTACATTGGCCATGAACGTACGATTTCGCTGTGGCACTCCTGCGGAGGAGGCACAGAGCCATTGCCTAGCAACAGCTGAAACTGGCGGACACCGCGCGCTCGCCACGCCATCTGGCATGACGTCACACCGCGCGCCTCATCGCGGGGCCGGCCCTACCCGCCCTAACACGCTTAACCGCTAACCAACATATTCTGTGGCACTATCTATGGGAGCCACTGAAACGCTCGAAAACTCACAGAATAAGAAACCTATGTCGAGGCTACGAATCGAATCAGGGCCTTTGGCGTTTGAGGCGGAGACGCTGCCACTCCGCCATGTTTTATCATGAATTAAGGCGCATTTAGTGAATGGACGGGTTTCATAAATTAACTCTTCGGATACCCGCCGCGGTGGCTCAGTGGTTAGGGCGCTCGGCTACTGATCCGGAGTTCCCGGGTTCGAACCCGACCGTGGCGGCAGCGTTTTTATGGAGGAAAAACGCTAAGGCGCCCGTGTGCTGTGCGATGTCAGTGCACGTTAAAGATCCCCAGGTGGTCGAAATTATTCCGGAGCCCTCCACTACGGCACCTCTTCCTTCCTTTCTTCTTTCACTCCCTCCCTTATCCCTTCCCTAACGGCGCGGTTCAAATGTCCAACGATATATGAGACAGATACTGCGCCATTTCCTTTCCCCAAAAAACCAATTATATTACTCTTCGGATCTAGAAGTAGCCTCGCTTTCGCTACATATATCCTGGTCTAACAGAGGTAGGCCAATTGCAATTTCTTTATTGTTCTTTTATTTTTGGTATCTTTTTCCTTACTTTTTTTATTACGACTGCTTTTTGATCAGTATGATGTGCGATTTCTGTGCTGTTGGGTACTTTTACACTCTTGGGGTTTCTTGCTGATGACAAAACGAAAATTTCCTTGGATGCCAGAGGTATACAGCTTCGCTGCGAAAACGAACAATGCGTTCAAAGGTGTCAAACTTCACAGAATGGAAAGCCAATGTACGCTGACGCTAAGCATCGCTGTATAACGTCTTCCTAATAAAAGAATCTCTTAACAAAAAAATTCTGAACAGTGGCACCAGCATCAGATGACGCACCAAACGGCGTACGCTATCGTGTGAACTAATAAGCGCTGCATAGGAGGCCTCCAACGTTTTTGTTGTTTCATGTTTCTCACTGGTGACATATCCGTCTCCTTTTTCTAAATAAACCTTTATAAAGCTTCTTATGATGTTCACGAGCTTATATGATAAACTTATTGACAGCAAATGATACCACGCAGCTAGGAAAGATCTGTAGAAAAGAATAAAAAATTTGAACTGGGCCTTCCCTAAAGTTTAAGACATTCCTACTTCCTGAGCGAGATTTCAGGAGAACATCCGCCGCATCTAGAACTCCGGCCTCAACACTACGCTCTCCGGAGGTTTCTGGCCCGCGCCTGCTCTGTGTACAAGCAGGAAACCCTGGGACAACTCTCCCCCACTCTCGGAAGGCATGCTCTCAAGATTTAACTTACACGCTTCAGTCCAGGACATACCAGTCATGCTTTGTAAATCTAGTGTGGCCGCATGCGGTCTAAAGTTGTAAAATAATGGCCTTTCACTTTTCAATGTTCTCTCTTATGTTTTTTTTGTCTTGGTTGTGGGTAGATGAGAGATAGAGAGAAAAGCGCGTTATGGCTCGATCAGGGCCGCGAAAATATTGTCAAAGACGACCCTCCTGGCATAGCCGATTAGCTGGCGCTGAAGGGGTAGCTCTGCGTGAGCAAGCTTTGCATCTCACTTCGGGAACTCCAAGACTAGAGTTCGGAGGGCTACTGGGCACTGAAAATCCACTTCATATCATAGACTTGGAGGCATTTTGTCATATTAAAAAAGTCACCCTCAAAACTTGGCGAAGTTCACAGAATTTCTAACCAGATTCTAAATGTCAGCAGTAAAGAACAGCTTTCCACTTCGAGTGCGGTGATGTACGACACTCATAGCCTTCTAGAACAGCTGCTATGATTTTCGCTGCTTAATGGATGAGAAACGCTATTGTTCGCAATCTGAAAAGCAAATTATAAATACGCTTCGAGCCTCGATTAACGTCGCATATAAGCTCGAAGCGCATATATAATCTGAATGATCGGTTTTCTTTGCTTCCTTTACAAAAAAAAAAATACCCAGGACGTCTTTGAGAAATGTAAGGCCTTATGACGACACTTGCAATAGCCTGACATGAAAATCTCTTATAAATACCAGACAAGGTTGATCTAGAGCTTCAGATATCCTTAATACAGGCGTCGACTACATCAAAATGAAGGGTGGCGGCTTCATTTTCCTGATATTTTTATCGTTTGTCTTTACCACTGAGTGAGTATGCATTTAAATCTTGCAAGACCTACAGACCAATTTCTACCACGTATGGCGCTTAGTGAGTGTTAAAGCTACCTTTAGAAGAAAATATTTGTTACTGTTGACGTTCAGTTAAAAAATCTACGGATACTTCACTTATATCATTTCCTTATCATGCCTAGGAATCTCCCAAAAGAACATTACAGTGCGGAATAAAGAGGAATGGCAAACTCGGCTCGGTGTAAAAAGCGAGAAGCCGTACATTTCCGAATTCACGTGCGCAAAACAGAAAGAGATTAGAGAACAACTGTTTTGCTTTCGGAACACAACACTCGCGGTTCTTTCACCAAGTGATAGCGGCACCTCAATGGAGACCCTGCCGGTAAAAAATTGAAGGCCCGATTTAACTTAAGCCTTACTTTAGCGCACACTGCGATGGTGGCGCCAATTACCTAATAGAAAGCATCGTCTGCAGTTGTCGCCTTTAGAGAACATTCAAAATTAACAGAAATCTCGACAGGAAAAGGTAACAGTGCTCCAGTACAAGAAGCCTCGAAGTGCTTATGTAGCCCAGTATAGTAACTCGTAAATAAAGACCGGTGACATTTTCAGCGCGTATTCTGATTCTGTCCATGAAGGACCAAGACGTTTTCTTCATAGTACAAGCTAGAAAAAAAAAAGACTGCTGATAATGTTATGAAACTATAGCATAAGGAGCCGATCGGACCGTTGGCGTTGACGTCATGCAGTCATATCAAAGAAATAAACAAACGAAAAGGTTGACAGCCGGGACTGGGACTCAAACCCGTGCCGACCGGCGCAAACAGAACCATTCCCCCGGCGGATGCTTCAGACGAAAACGTTAGTGCTTCATATTTTTTTTTTGTTATTGATGTACTCCTACAAACAACTCTTATGGGTAAAACAAAAGTTTTAAGCCTTTTTTTGAGGCGAGTCAAGGATTCCAGCCTAGACGACCACAGCGGTATACACAGAGCATATAAATACCTAACACACACTAGTGATTTGTCCTCTTCAGTAAAACGGAATGTAATCTCTCGATATACAGCCGCGCTTGCCTCGGATCCGGATCAAATTGAAAACTGGCCATGTGAAACCGCCACAACAGCCTCTTGCGCTGTGATCTATATGAAGTCGTCTTCATCAACTTCCCGCATTCTTGAGTGTAAAACTGACAATCTCGTGCGCTGTGCCTTCACCACCGTCGTCTGCATCATCATCCGTATATTTACTTGCGACGACCGGTGTGTAAGGAAGCCATGGATCGTTAACTGCGATTAGTGTGCGTGTGTGTGTGCGTGCGTGCGATGTGGTACCACAAACTGCTTGACATTGTATATAGACCCCGATAATTTTAACACAGTATTGCACACCTTAGCAGTGCGAAATATAGCGAGACATTTAAGGGAAGTCGACGGGTACAGTTCATGCTCTTAAAGGCCACACGCAAAGAAGTTTTATTTCGGTTTGAATACCTATTAATATGTTGGGTACATCATAAAACTAACCGCTCTAATGTTGAACGCATCTCAGACAATCAGTTCTGTCGTTATATGCGTTTAAAAAGTCTAGACCAGATAGCACGTGCACTTTGCTGGCTATCGCAGTTTGGAAATTTACAGGACATAGCCTAAGTATTGATCACAGAGAGAATTCTGAAGCCGCACCCATTGAGAATTAAAGAATTACGCACGGCGCTGATTAAAAAGCTCATGGCAGAAATTCACCTTCGCTGACCTACTGTGGTACTCTGGAAAAGGGTTTCTAATGGCACCTTCGGCTGAAACGCCACGCATTGCCTCCTCCCCGGTGCGCAAAAAGTACCGTCAAATACGGCAGGAGTGGTACATGCCTTTGTACCTCAGCCGAACGTGCGAGTCACTCGTAGTTCGTCGTCGCTCTTTCTGCCCTCTGTTCACCGCGGCCTTCAAGACTCCAAAATATCAGAGGTCATCCTTACAAGCGGCCGACGCCGACGATTACAGTTAGCAGTTTAGTAAAAAGCTATGACTAACTGCGTGCCGGACCGCGCTTGAACAAGACGTTTGATAAAACAGCGAGAAGCGCGGGACCCAACAGTGTGCTCACGGAATGCTAGAATTAGGGTGGGGGAGGTTCGTCAGATTTCACCGCGCGGTGTTATGCTTGCCGGTTTCTATGCACACGGTGTAGTCTGTCAGACAGAGTAACTGCTGAAAATATCTCTAGGTGATTCACAATCCGATCTCAGCTCGCCCTATCGCCACATTTTCTCTCTGTTAATATTCTTTACCGATGCTCTCCGCAGCGTGAACTGTACGGTAGGACTTCAAACACGAAGAATATTGCCACAAACCTTTCATCTTCTCTTAAGGGAAGGCACATGGCGCGTTGGCCGGTGGCTTTGTGATTGCATCACGAATAAATATCTCGCAGGCGCTGTCATATTCAACATTTCTTCAACTCATGTATGCCTAGCGTCCTGCATGTAGGACAAAAGCTTTTCTGCGGAGTAACACTAAACGTTTATTCTGCATATGCTTGTGACCACAAGCTTAGGTTGAATGAGGTCTTAACCACTCCAGCGCTAGAATTGCGTCGTGTGCGTTCATTTTTGTGCGTTGTTTGCCTCCAGAAATATCCGCCAGTATTCTCTGGACGCCATTTTTGTAATTCGACCCCCATCGACTACATTGCAATTCTGCAAAGAAAGCAAAACATTTTGGGGTATTGAAATAAAGAAACCGCCAAGCGTGATGAGAAATGCAATCATGAAGTCGATGTGAAATATTTGAAGCTTTACCACACTAACAAGTAGCGAGTTCGCCTAAAATCCTGCAGTGTTCGATGGCTCTAAAGTCTGTGTCGAGAAAAATATTTCCGGTCTCGATCTCGAACGTCACTCAACTAGCAATTTTGGATAACATAATTGCCATCAATTGTGTAGAAAGCGTATACAACTACATTAAAGACTTTCGGACCCACCGCATGACCGAGCTTCGAACTGATACTCTTAAAGGAATATTCACACGGGCGGTGTAATCTTTCCCTAAGTGACGGCGGCTGCGTGCATGTCACGTCTTCGAGAGTGCTCGTGGCGAGGCAGCTTCCGGTTTTCCTCCGGCGGCCGCCGCGGACCGTTCGTTCGGCCTGTACATTCAGTCCCTGTCTCCCCGGGAGATCTGGCCTTCCGTGCCATGCGTGGGGTGCAGCCCGCTCCCGCCTTTCCTTTTTTGGCTGTTCCCCCTCGGGTTTCTATTCTCTTATGTCCCCTCCTATCACGCATCTATTCTGTTTCCCCCTTCGCCTTTTTTTTTAGCCTCAAACCCGAAAGGGGGCATTGTTTTGGCCCCTTCCTTTTAGGAACTAAAAAGGGGCCAAGGGGCCAAGGTCAAGAAGGCGATAGAGAAACGTCAGGAAGAGTCCAGGGAACACAGATATTCCAAGAAGAAGGGGGAACCGGAAGCTGAAGTACCTTCATAAAGTGCAAAAGGGAAACCTTCATAAAGTTTAGAAGGGAAGCATCCGATTTTATTCATGAGAACATTACAAGGGTGCCCAATGGATGTAAAAAGTAAATAAAAAGGATAGAAAAGCAGCTCAGAAATTCTGGAAATATCTAAATACAATGAGTAATATGCATAGGCTAGAGCAAAGGTTTATTGTTACAGATCAGGGTATTCGAAAGAAGGGGACGAAGCAATGAAACACATAGGAACAAGGATGACAGAAAAATTTAAAGATATGTAGGCACGTAATTTATCGAAGGAGGATAGTCCGGTTACTGCCATTGCTTCACTTGAGCAAAGAGAGTGGAAAAGGGCAGAGAAAAAGGTTCCTAGTGGCACGTCGACAGGACCAGATGGTATTCCGAGTATGTTAATAAAGAAGCTAGGACCAAAATCCAAGCAAACATTATTAGAGGCAGTGAATAAAAAGATACTGGACAGCAAAGCCCCCTGATGAATGGCAATTAAGTAGAATGAACATGATATATAAGGGAAAGGCGGACAAATCTGACATAAGTAACTACCGTCCGATAAGAGTGGCATCTGTTGTTTACAGGGTGGTGATGCAGATTATAAAGGACAGACTGCATTCTTGGGTGGAGAACGAGGGGGTGCTAGGGGCGCTACAAAATGGGTTCTTGAAACAAAGGAGGTTGAAGGACAATCTGTTTTCTTTGACGCAGTGCATAGAGATTGCTGACAAAGAACACAGGCCCCTACGGCTAGCATTTCTGGATATTAGGGGAGCCTATGACAACGTTATTCAAGAGTATTTGTGGGACATACTGGGCACACCGGATGAAAAAAAATGGAGTAATTAAACTTTTAAAAGATAGACATAAAGGTAACAGAGTGCTTACAAATTGGGAAAAAATGTATCAGGGCTTATAGAGATACAGCGCGGGCTTAGACAACGATCTCCTCTGTTTCTTTTGTTATTCATGTTGTACCTGCAATGGTTAGAAACCAAACTAGAGAGGACCGGACTAGGCTTCAAACTTTCTTTTGTCAAGCAAGGGGAATTGATTAAACAGTCATTACTGGGCTTAATATACGTGGATAATATAGTGCTAAAGGCTAACAACAAGGAAGATTTGCAGAAGTTGATAGACAATTGTGGTAAAGAGGGAGATAGACTAGGTTTCAAGTTTAGTAACGAAAAATCTGCAGTCATGATATTCAATGATGAGGGCGGCGAGCATAAAACACTGGAGTTCACGCTTGAAGTAGTGCATGAGTACAAATATCTTGGGGTGTGGATAAATAACGGTGCTGAGTATCTGACAGAGCATGAAAAATATGTAATAAATAAAGCTAGCAGGAATGCAGCTGTTATAAAAAAGGGCACTGTGGAATTACAATAGGTATAAAGTGGTAAGAGGGATCTGGAAAGGGCTGATGGTTCTTAGCCTGACTTCCGGCAATGCGGTCCTTTGCTTGAGACCAGATGTTCAAGCAAGTTTAGAAATCAAACAACGCGGCGTAGGGAGGCTAGCTTTGGGAGCACATGGCAATACACCAAATCAGGGGGTACAGGGTGATATGGGATGGGCGTCGTTCGAGAGCAGAAAAGCTAGCAGTAAGATAGCATTTGAGGAGCGATTCACAAAAATGGGGGAAAAGCAATGGGCTAGGAAACTTTTCAGATACATGTATATAAGGAATGTTGACACGAAATGGAGAAAGCGATCTAGAAAATTGATAAGCCAATATCTGGACAGCAGTAGGGGGGCAAATCAGCAATTATCGTTTAAGAAAAAAGGTTAAAAAAACAGAGAGAGCTCTGTGGAAAACTGGGATGCTGACGAAATCAGCACTGGGAACATACAGGATTTTTAGGAAGGAAATTTCCAAAGACAATATCTATGATAATTTTAGGGGAAGCTTTTTGTTGTTTGAGGCCAGGGCAGGAGTTTTGCCGACTAAGACATAGAGAGTCAGGTGCCACGAGATAGACACGTTGTGCGTTGCGTGCGAAGAGGAGGAGGAAACGGCTGAACACTTGATACTTTTCTGTAAAGGGCTTCACCCTACAGTGGAAAGCAGCGGGGCTGATTTATCCAAGGTATTGGGGTTTAAGGACAGTGAAGGGAAAGTAGATGTTAAGCCGGTAGAAGGAACCCAGCGAAGGCTATCTGATTGGTAGCTAAAATCAAGACAACAGTAAAATTTCAGAAGTCATGGCTAGGTGGTTTGAACCACCACCCGATTTAAAGGGTTCAGCCTCATCCATCCGTCCATCCATCCATCCATCCATCCATCCGTCCATCCTTCCTTCCTTCCTTCCTTCCTTCCTTCCTTCCTTTCTTCCTTCCTTCCTTCCTTCCTTCCTTCCTTCCTTCCTTCCTTCCTTCCTTCCTTCCTTCCTTCCTTCCTTCCTTCCTTCGTTCCTTCCTTCCTTTTCGACCCCTGCCCCTCTGCCCCCGCAGCCCGGCCGCTTCGCTCGTCCCTCTCAGCGTCTTCCTACTGCCCTTATAAATCGTGAATCCAAGAGCAGGGGCGGACTTCGACGGATCGGTGACGTCGCTGACCTCCTCATCTCATCGATGCGCGCCGATGTCCCCCGTGTTGATACAGCTTAAATCTCATCTGATATCCCTGGGAAACACTTGCACACCGCAGGGCTCTTTGTAGTCGCTCCTACATTTCAGTTTGGCACTGCTATCAATAACATAGAAACTAAATAGCATAGTTAACCAACACCATACATTTTATGCAGATATCACCCTCTGGACGACGGTAGGTAGCGACGGTGGCATCGAAAATATTGACAGCAAGTGACAGACATTACTGCGTATCATGTAAACACCGCAGGGTAGTCATAATCCCCACAAAAGTCGGAACTTCTCTTTAGGTGCAACATGCCAAATACTGAACCACCACCCAACTTTCGTGTCTACATACGCGAATACGTTATCTGTCGAGTTTCTACAATAATTGTTTTATGTCTCTTCATTGAAGGTAATGCAAAGAATTTGACAACATTAGCTAAAATCATCAGTACTGTCTCACAAACACTTCGCCTTATTGAACGTATAGCTAATCGTATTAAAGGGTTGAAGGAAGCTGATCTCATACGCATAGTCTAAGCCTTCGTGATCAGCAGGATTCCGTACAGTTTCCCATTCCTTTGCCTTTCAAAGGCAGAAAAAACAAAGCAAGTATCCTCACCCGCTCAGCCTACAAATCGGCTCTAGGTCTCCGGACCCGAACGCCAACGCAACGTCTCCCCTGTCTGGGGCCTCATATCATGCTAGATGACTTAGTCGAGGCGCATCTGACAGTACAGTTTGAGCGCTTTACATACACCCCTACTAGTCGTCACAATCTTTCCACACTAAACATCACGTACGGATCTGCTTTCACAGACAAGGCTTCACATTGCAGGCATATTCACAACAGGCTATCTATCCCTCCGATACCCCAAAGCATGCATCCGACTCAGTACAATGATTGGCGAGTTGCGCCCTCCAGTGCTCTCCACAAAAAATAGCAAGATCGCGAACACAGCACATACGTCGACGCCGCTGAATATACTCCGCAGGCAGCTTTTGCTGCCGGCATCTGTGTGCCCTACTGGCTCCCTTCTTGCGTCCGCCGCGGTTCGTACTCGCACCTCGGAAGAGGCAGAGGAATATGCGATAGCCATGTCTATAGCTTCCACATCATGTACTAGTAGTAGTATTGACTCTCAGCCTGGAGTACGTATCTTTGCCAAAGGCCGGGTTTCCACCGTTGCTTTTTCCATCATTCGGAGAGTTCCAATCGATACAAGCACCATTCGCATTATCTGGATACCCGCTCACACTGAACACGCAACGGAAGACAGGACCGCACACGACGCTTCTTGCGGTCTCACCCACAGAGCAGGGGTGCTGGCCGACCTCCACGCAGTATTTTCCTTGAAGCATCACTTGCTTAGTCATGTACTACCATACTATCACAATGCACTACCGACTAAAACGACTGCGGTTTCCACCGGGTGACAAATATCTTATAAAACCTGAAGCAGTATTTTGGCGACAGCTTCAAAAGCTGTCTTTCCCTATGTCGGCCCAGTATGCCGTCATGTTTCACGATAGATACAGCCCCGACTGCGCCCTCTACAGTCAAAGTGCCGATAGAGCCCACATCCTATGGCCTTGCCGGGCTTATCTGCTTAAACCAGTGCTGCAGCTCAGTAAATTTGAGTAAATATTAGCCGGCTTTTAACTCCGCTGAAACCGATATGTGATGAGCGAAAGCGCTGTGACGTAAATGGGGACGTCAAAAGCGACACCATACCAACATGATGCTAACCTCAAAGCTGTGAACTACTTTTGCAGGGGTGGCCCGGACCAAATTTTTGGAAATGACCCGGATCAAATATGGTGGTCACCATCTGGTCGGGCAGGCTCCATTCTGTCTAGACATTGATTTTGGCACAAATTAGCCACGGTCAAATTTCAGGGGTCGTCGGGGCCACATTTTGGAAATGTCACAGGCCAAATTTGGGGGCTGCCATCCTGTCGGGCACGGCCAGTCATGGTTTAACATTGGTCCAAATCGGCCAAGGTCAAATTTCGGTGTTGGCCCAGGCCAGATTTTTGCCTCCTGGTGTGTTATTGAAACTTGGCTTAGCGTAACATTTCCATGCCAACGATTGATGACCAAGCAAGATTTTTTTTTTATTCGAGATGTTTACTATTAAGAATAATGAGAAAGGGACAGAAAGTTAGAAGAAGGATTGTAAACAAGCCTCGCTTAAGAAGTGGCGAATGTTCTCGAAAAAGCGATTATCAAGTAGCGCACTTGCGACAGTCGCCTTCAACATCCCATCTCAGGCCTACCTTCCTTAGGAAGCGTCGTCTCACGGAGGCTGTAGCCGGGCAAGTCCACAGCAAGTGTTTTGCGTCACACAGTTGCAGCGGCGCAGCATCACAATGGGGACACAGATACCCCTCCTCCCGAGTGAGACTAAGTGGGAGAGGGTAGAAACACGGAGGATCTAGAGCGCGTGTTCGCTGACTTTAATTGGTTTTTGGGGAGAGGAAATGGCGCAATATCTGTCTCATATACCGTTGGACACCTGAACCACACCGTAAGGAAAGTGATAAAGGAGGGAGTGAAAGAAGAAAGGAAGAAAGAGGTGCCGTAGTGGAGGGCTCCAGAATAATTTCGACCACCTGGGGATCTTTAACGTGCACTGACATCGCACAGCACACCGGCGCCTTAGCGTTTTGCCTCCATAAAGACGCAGCCGCCGCGGTCGGGTTCGAACCCGGGAACTCCGGATCAGTAGCCGAGCGTCCGAGCGTCCTAACCACTGAGCCACCTTGTTTCTCGCAAAGCTTCTTTCTTGGAAAAATGGAAAGGAAAATTGATTTTTTTTTTCTGGGGGGGGGGGGGGGCGAAGGAAATGGCGCAGTATCTGTCTCACGTATCTCGGCGGACACCTGAACCGCGCCTTAAGGGAAGGGATAAAAGAGGGAGTGGAAGAAGAAAGGAAGAAAGAGGTGCCGTAGTGGAGGGCTCTGGAATAATTTCGACCACCTGGGGATCATTAATATGCACTGACATCGCACAGTGCACGGGCGCCTTAGCCTTTCTCCTCCATCGAATCGCAGCTGCCGCGGTCGGGTTCGAATCCGGGAACTGCCGATCAGTGGCCGAGCGTCTAACCACTGAGCCATCGCGGCGGGTCATAGAAAAATGGGACAGAGACGGATCTGGGGGTAGGGAGGAAGCTGGCGGGATGTCTGATGTGTCAAGGTGTGTCATTGTACCCACATGAATATTATGCGAATCGTGAGCATGGCCGCGAATCTAGTGGGCACGTACAGAACAGGGGTATTTTGAGCAGAGTTGGTGATGAAATTCTATTCTAAGAGTTTATATTACACAATCCAAGCAAAATTTTTGCTCGGCGCTGACGATCGTATGTGTGCTTTCGCACTGATAAGGGGCGGCGCTGCTCTGCTCAGAACAAGGCTGTCCAACGACGTGCCCTCACGCGAGCCACTGAGGTCATCACAAACCAGTGCCCGTGTATCTCTTTTTCTGTAACTAATAAAGTTTTTCTTCACCTCCGCCATCGCGAAAAGGATAATCTCGCATTGTGGACTAATATAAACGATTTTCATTTCAGAGTATTTTGTTGTTTTTATTTTTGACATATATAAGGCTAGAAATATGCCCACTTAAAGGTAGTTCGCCTGTTTTTCTTTCTTGAAGCTCCAAAACGACCTCTGCACAGCTAAATTTCCTGCGTCAATGCCATCGCCTGGGCCCGGCGTCTGCCCGCGCACGATAAATTTTACATGATATTTTTGTGCCGAAGAAAGTGTACATGTGGGGGCATGAACGCGCTTGACGCACATGAAGGCGCGCCCCGCATGCGTTTCCGAAATAAATTTGCCTCGGTTTAACTGCTAAACCTGGTTAGAAAGCAAAAGCTGTGGTGTATCGGGCAACTAGGCGCAGTTTGGCGTATTTAACGTTGAGTGCGCTCCGCACACTGGATAGTCATTGCGCACGCTCCGCCACACTGGAAGGTGCAAGTTAAATTAATGGTTGATCGCGAGAGGTGGGTCACCCAATGAGCGCTGTGGCCTATAGCTAAAGTGGCGCGCGTCTGCCACAACGTTGTCGGCGCTAATGCATGCAGCCCACATTTCGCTCTCTCACCACCACCACGTATCTAGAAGCGCGACTGAGGCGCCTACTATCCCAGGGAGCCAGTTATGTGCTTTGTTTTCCTCAAAAAATTGCCAGTAGCTTAGCTCGGGTACGCCAGGATATACGTAGCGAAAGCTAAGACATAGCTGGGTTAGTCTTGGTTAATCTTGATTGCAAGTCCAGGGGCCAGATTACGCAACTGTGACAAATTATGTCAAAAGTTATTGACAGTGACGTCAAAATGACGAAACCATGAGACGGCACCACGTGACGCAACGAGGAATCAGGCAATTACAGCAGGGCGGCGCCCCAAGAGCATTCGAGGGGCCGTCTGCTTAATTTTTTGTAAAAAGAAATAAGAAATAAGCAAGGATGAAAGTAAATAATATTTTATTTTGCCAAAACATTGTGTTTAAAGTTCGCAAATATTAAGCAAACAAAAATCGTTCGAAGTTATGCTATTAAATTGGCTGGTGGGTAACTTTTGGTGCCGCGGGGGTCTGCTGACGGCAGTAAAAAGGCCGTTCTGCACTAAAGCAGCTGTTTCATGCATGTTATTGTTTTTTTACGGGGCGTCTGAAATCAAGCTACTGTGCGGTTGACCTAAGTGCGCAGAAAAATTTCAGCGAATGCAGTGAAGGCTACGTGACTACCGAGGGAACTTGCAAGAAGCACTTGGTACGAAATCGACGGAGACAACTTGTGGAAATCTGTGTTGTTCGGCTCTTTCGATCGATGACAAAAATGCCAGAAGGTGAGGTGTTGCAGTATGTGACGAGTGGCTGTTTGTTTCTTTCCCCTTGGGAAACAGAAGACGACCACGAAGTGCCATTTGCTGGAAAAAAGAAAGTGCTTTGCCAGCATAAGCATGTCTTATTTATATGTAGCTGTGTGTCAGAGAGGTGACCGCGGGAACCCACCCCTTCTGCGCAATAACTTTACAAATCGCCTACAACACCCGCTGTACGCATTTGCTCACCGTCGGTTGTGCGATGCCGACGTTCGCCTCGCTACCAACGGCAGCCTGAAAGCCGCCCGTGGCAAAGAACAGCAGCGAACACAGCACCTGCCGCCGCACCGACAGAGCACTCGCACGCAAACCTCCCTGTTCATCGGCAAGTTCGTCGCATAGCCACTCCACAGTCTGCTCCTCCACTCGAAAAAGGCGTCGAAACCGTTCGTCCGGAAAGTCGAAAGCGTCTTCGTGCGTCCTTCGCCGTTGCTCGCGCCAGCGCAGCCGCCTCAGTCGTATGGCCGCGTACACCGCCGCCATTTCCTGTCACAAACGCAACGCTCAAATTGACGGCCTCGAAACTGAGAAAAAAACTGTCAATTATCGGCTCCATAACTAGATGTGCAACGTCAGCACTTCTGCCACATCCGTGATGTAATCTGCAGCCACCCATGACGTAAAAAAGCAAAATGGCCGCCTGCCACCACCGACCAATAGGAGCGAGGCTTATTGGCACATTTATGACAAGTTTTTGACAATTTTCCTAATTGACAGTTGCGTAACCTAGGCCCAGGTTAGTCTGGTTGTCTGGCTAGTTGTTGTCACGGGGTTCGTGACGCGGTTGGTCACGTTACCAGTCCCGTGGTTTGTCACGTGGTGCGGTGCGACCACGGTGGGAGTGGGAGCACGGCGACACTGCGAGTTCGTGGCTAATGTAGCTTTCGCTACTAAATCATCCGAGTCTAGAGCCTTGTCAACGCCAAAGCGGAATAACACAATGAACGCCGACGGACCATAGCTTCAGTGCCGCGTTTCTGCTACCGTGTTTCGAATACCAACGCATGCAGCGCCCATCTGTCACTACCACCACATAGGTTAAAGCACGACAGGTGTCCACTGACCCAGGGGCCCCTTACGCGCCTTTCGTTTGCTTTCGAAGAAAATTGAACCTTGGTTGCAGCAGTAGTAAGTGGTTTGTTAACATAATAAAAAGTAAGGAAAAGATTTTTGCTAGCCCTGGCATCTGCCATCGATACTAAGCACCTGAATCAATACATTCGATAAAACTCAGCTACATGACATTGCCAGTACCCCACAGTACCATGGAATGATTGATGGAGGGATGGAATGGATGGATGGATGGATGGATGGATGGATGGATGGATGGATGGATGGATGGATGGATGGATGGATGGATGGATGGATGGATGGATGGATGGATGGATGGATGGATGGATGGATGGATGGATGGATGGACGGACGGACGGACGGATGGATGGATGGATGGATGGATGGATGGATGGATGGATGGATGGATGGATGGATGGATGGATGGATGGATGGATGGATGGATGGATGGATGGATGGATGGATGGATGGATGGATGGATGGATGGATGGATGGATGGATGGATGGATGGATGGATGGATGGATGGATGGATGGATGGATGGATGGATGGATGGACACGGCTGAACCCTTTACATCGGGCGGTGGCTCAAGCCACCCAGCCATCTCTTGCGATATTTTACTCCTGTCTTGCTTTTAGCCACCAATCAGATAACCTTCGCTTGGTTACTCTCTAACCGCTTAAAATCCACTTTCCCTTCACTGTCCCTAAACCCCAATGCCTTGGGTAAGTCAGCCCCGCTGCCTTCCACTGTAGGGTGAAGCCCTTTACAGAAAAGTATCAAGTGTTCAGCCGTTTCCTCCTCCTCTCCGCACGCAACGCACAACGTGTCTATCTCCTGGCACCTGACTCTATACTGTCTTAGTCCGCAAAACTCCTGTCCTGGCCTCAAACAACAAAGAAGCTTCCCCTACAATTATCATAGATATTTTCTTTGGCAATTTCCTGTCCTGAAAGGTCCGGTATGTTCCCAGTGCCGATTTCGTCAGCATCCCTGTTTTCCACAGAGCTCTCTCTGTTTCTTTAACCTTTTTTCTTGACCGATAATTGCTGATTTGCCCCCCTACTGCTGTCCAGATATTTGCTTGTCAATTTTCTAGATCGCTTTCTCCATTTCATGTCAACATTCCTTATATACAGGTATCTGAAAAGTTTCCTAGCCCATTGCTTTTCCCCCATCTTTCTGAATCGCTTCTCAAATGCTATCTTACTGCTAGCTTTTCTGCTCTCGAACGACGCCCATCCTATATCACCCTGTACCACCTGATTTGGTGTATTGCCATGTGCTCCCAAAGCTAGCCTCCCTACGCCGCATTGTTTGATTTCTAAGCTTGCTTGAACATCTGGTCTCATGCAAAGGACCGCATTGCCGGAAGTCAGGCTAAGAACCATCAGCCCTTTCCAGATCCCTCTTACCACTTTATGCCAATTGTAATTCCACAGTGCCCTATTTTTCATGACAGCTGCATTCCTACTAGCTTTATTCATTACATATTTTTCATGCTCTGTCAGATACTCAGCACCGTTACTTATCCACACCCCAAGATACTTGTACCCATCCAGTACTTCTAGCGTGAACTCCTGTATTCCATGTCGCCCTTATCCAGCGCCATAAGGCGACCATTACAGACGGGCTGCTTTATCTCACCTTCGTATCTCATGCTTTCACCCCAGCTTCCCCCGTCGTGACACCTGTGGCGTGCCCAAATCCATACTTTTTCACTACCTGTGGGGAAGCACATTCCCACTGGGATACCCCAATCGCCAATCCCCCTCATTCTTCCTGGGGGGCGGCTTTATAGATTAATCAACCCTCGGGAAAGAAATGGCCGGTGATTCGAGTTTTATACGAAGCCCAACAACGTGGACTCCTGGACCAGTAGGGGACCACCCTGGAAGATATTTTTTTCGTTCAATAAATGTTGTTTCTGTCCATCCATCCATCCTGAGCTGGGGCAGCGGAAATAAAGATAGCAGGTAGAACTTAGAAATGAAATGAAAGAAGTGAGGGGGACCGGATGAGAGGTAGAGGGGGAGAGATAATATACACAAAAATTTATTTACACACTAATAAATATGCACAGGTTGCTCGCGTGATTACTTCATGAATTAAATTGGTTTGGAGGACAGGAAATGTCGCAGCAACTGTCTCACATATATCGCCAGACACCCTAAGCGCGGCGTAAGGAAGGGATAAACGTGGTTGGGCTGAAGGTTGTCCAAGGTCATTCGGCCTACGTGACAACTGCTTTACCTAGCATAGAGAAGCTTTTTGCTTTAAAAATTAGTTGCGGTTTAAGTACTCTGGAACCTGGTTAGAGAGAGAAAGCTGTGGTATATCGGGCAAGTAGACGTAGCTTGGCGACTGTAACGTTTAGTGCGTACCGCACACTGAATTGGCAGTGCGCCCACCCTTCCACCCTGGCAGGTGGCGGTTAATGATTGATCGCGAGAGGCTGGCCACACAATGAACGCTGCGACCTGTTGATGCAGTGGCACGTGTCTGCCACAACGTTGTCAGCGCTGATGCATGCAGCCCATCTCTCACCACCGCCGCGCACCTAAAACCGCGACTGAGGTGTCCACTGACCCAGGGATCCAGTTATGCTCCCTTTCTTTACTCAGAATCATCGGAGTCTAGAACGTTGTCAACGCAAATAGAGAGTTATAGCATAGCGCGATCCGCGATCCTCACCGTGATCCGCTTCCGCGAGGCGCCACTGTGCGTGAGCAGAATGCCCTGAGGGCGCCAGATGGCACCACGTGCCCGTCAGCTGCGTGCACGCCTGCCGCGTCGGGACCAATCAGCGCGTACTCAATGGTCAGATGTCACTGCGTTAGTGGTGCCAGGGGGCTATGATGGTGCCCGCGGTAGCGGATGACGGTAGCGGATCGCTTATCACGCTATGCTACAACTCTCTAATAACACAATGAACGTCGACGGCCTTTAGAAACAGAGGTGAGCGCTCGGTGGAGGCGGCGGCGGCGGCTGAGTGACGTCAAATCTGTCACGTGATTTCTACTCGGTTCAAGTTCAAACTCGTGCACACGGCGCACATGGTGAAGAAGCTACGGAGGGGAGTAGTAAAGCTTTCGATTTAAAATGGCTCCGGCTTAGCTCCGCTGGCTGAGCCCGGTTATGCAAGTGAAAGCTTTTGTTATGCGTGGTGATGCTGTGCTGCTAAGCCAAGTTAGTCTCAATCTCTTCGTATGTCGCCGAAGCCGAAGTCGTTCCGGAGGCAGCAGCCGCTGCCTCCAAAGCTCTTCGCTCCCGCTTTCGGCCGCCTTCAACCGCCGTTGAGCCAGTCGGAGCTTCCATTTTTCGTCGGTCTCTGCTGCTAGCTTAGCGCGTTTAAATTCCCTGCCTCTAGCTAGATACTTAGCATCATTGGCAATGTCAGCCGGATGATCATCAGCCCGTGGTCTACGAGACCGTCCCGACGGCGATGACGATCCCGGCCAACTCACTTTATCGACATCGACAAACTGCGAGGCGGCAGTGTGTGCGCACGCGAGAGCGGCGCAGTCTTCTTTTCAAGCGAGCGGCGAGTCTCGTGGTTAGTCACGTGGACACAGCTGGCGAGGCGGCGCGCGGCTGCAGCTGCGGCCAGTCACATAGTACGTCACGTGGATGACACACCTCCACTCCTCCACGTGAAGGTTAAATGTAGCGCGCCGACTACCTTGGCTAGACCAGGCTACCAAAGCTTACGCTTTAAAATTAAAGGACGGAAGAAAGAAAATACCAACGCTTTAATCACAAAAAATAAGCCATTTTTGGAGCTTGCTACCCCGATTCTGGTTCTAACCCGACCGCGGCGGCCTCGTTTCGATGGGAGCGAAACGCACAGGCGCCCGTGTGCTGTGCGATGTTAGTGCACGTTAAAGATCCCCAGGTGGTCAAAATTATTCCAGAGCCCTCCACTGCGGCAACTCTTTCTTCCTTTCTTTCTTTTATCCCTCCTTTGTGTCTTCCCTTCCGGCGCGGTTCAGGTGTCGGCCGAGATGTGAGATACTGCGTCATTTCGTTTCCCCAAAAACCCATTTAACAATTTACTTACCACCAGTGTATTCTGTGGGAAACGACGCCGGGCGATAGGGTTAACCAATCATTAGAAAGACGCTACAGCTCCGCCGTATAACGGCTAAACTTGCTGTATTTATCTTTCCAAACCTCAATGATGTCCAATGCTGGCCAAAGCGTAAAGAAATAGGAATGTCTTTCCTTACAAGTTATATTGCGCGAACCCGTCCGTGGCGGTCGAATTTCGATGGAGTCGAAATTCTAAAGGCCCGCGTACTGTGCAATATCAGTGCACGTTAAAGAAACTCAGGTGGTCGAAATTTTCGGAGCCCTCCACTACGTCGTCTCTCATATCCTTAGTCGCTCTGCAACGTTAAACACCATAAAACCATAAAAGCTTATACAACGTGATTTCTGGCGTCTGACTGCGCTTAAAAGGCTAGATATCTTAGCCTTCGGGGAACTTTTGCCATGTTAAAAGGTCATTCTGAAAACATGGGCGAAGTAGACGGCGTTGCCATCCTGACATTATGCCAGCGCTAATCTGCAGCGAAAACCGTTTCTCTTTATGGCACTTCGTGCACTGCGATTCTTGAAACTACCATCCTTTTTAGAACAGCTGATTATCAGCTTCGCTGCTTTATGGATAAACAACGTTGTAAGACTGGCCTCAGCTTTGGAATCTTCAGAAACTGGTGTTTAACGAAGAAGACGACGAGAACCGCCGGAGGCTCCGAAGCTCGAGCGCCGAATGCTCTGTCCCTCGTGCGTGCTCTGGACTGACCGTTGCCTCTGGTCTGTGCCTGGACTGTACCGATGATGCTTCGCGACGCTGTGCTTTGAGAGACGTTCCTTATTACAAGTGGCGGAGGTGCCAACGATCCCCTTACCCTGGAGCTTCGCACCCGCGCATTGCCTACCGCCTCTGCAGTGGCTGAGACCGTCACCCAAACCGCTTCACCGCTTCCGTAGTCTGTATTCTGTTCCGGCGCCGCGCGGCAGCGTGACCCGACCATCTTCCGCGGCACAGATGACGCGGATGTGGATGATTGGTTGGCCTCCTATGAACGCGTAAGCGCATACAATAAGTGGGACGATAGCGTCAAGCTCACCGACGTTATCTATTGCTTGGGCGACGTAGCCAATCTCCGGTTTCGAAACCACGAGGCTGACATCTCAAGCTGGGCAGCTCTAAAAACCAGTCTGACAGAAGTCTTTGGCCATCTCGTGGTGCGAAAGCTTCGCGCCGAGCGACGCTTGCGAAGCCGGGCCCAGTAAACCGGTGAAAAGTTCACCAGTTATATAGAAGATGTCGTCGACTTATGCAAGCGTGTCGACCCTGCTATGAGCGAGGCCGACTAGATTAGACATATTATGAAAGGCATTGAGAATGATTCCTTCCAGATGCTCGTCGCCAAAGATCCCCCGAGTGTCTCCGGCGTCATCGGCTACTGCCAAAGCTTGCATGCGCTGCGCGAACAGCGCCTTTCTACCCGACGTGCAGGCTTTCAGGAGGCCGCACTTTCCAGCTTAGCTCTCCCAGGGGACGGTGGTCTGGACCAACAGTCTCTCCTCTAGCACATCCAGCAGTTTGTACGTGAGGAAGTCGCACGCCAGCTATCTTTGTCTACCTGCCCGCCTACACCTGCGCCGTCACTCACTCCCAGTCTACAGCCTGTTATCGAGGAGCAGGTCGCTGAAGTCCTGTCACCTCCTCCTCAGCCACCCCTGATCGCGGCTCCTCTGACGTACGCCGATGCCGTGGTGCGGTCGCGGTCCTCACCTGCTGCCCCTGTCTACAGGCCACCTACACGGCAGTTAGAACTCAAGCGACCTGCAACCCCACCTTACCGTCCGGTTGCCCGCCCCCGATCACAGCCGCAGCCACTCAACCCCTGGCGCACACAAGACAACCGCCCTATTTGCTACGCCTGTGGCGTCGCTGGTCATGTGGCTCGTTTGTATCGTAGTCGTGACGACCGTCCCTACGATTATAGGCATGAGCCGACGTACGCCCTTCCACCGTCGTCCTCGCCTGCGTCACACGAGCCGCCTCCGGATTCTTCTAGTTGTCATCCCCTCTCCCACCGCTCACCGTCTCCTGACCGCCGTTCCCGTTCTCCGATGCTCCGCCGCCAACCCGCCGTCCACGCGGAAAACTAATGGCCGCAGTTCCGGAGGCAAGAACTGCGTCTCCAGCGACTCACTCAAGACCTGATTCTGTGCTTGCTAATATTATTACCGTGTTCGTTGAGGGAGTCGCCGTCGAAGCTCTTGTTGACACTGGCGCAACCGTTTCCATTCTCAGTCACACCCTCTGTCGCAGACTCAAAAAATGACGACGCCCCTTTTTGCCGTTTCTCTCCGCACCACCAGCGGTGAGGACATTCGACTGTTAGCCGCCTGCACCGCCCGCCTGCTCATCGAGAACGTTCCCTACACAATCGAGTTGATCGTCCTCGTCCGCTTCTCTCACGACGTTATCCTTGGTTGGGACTTCCTCTCCTCACATCACGCCGTTACTGACTGCGCCCCTACTCAGCTTGACTTGTCGCCCTACAATGATGCTCCCTTGTACGTACCCGGTGCTGCTGCCGCTACTGTGGTCGTCTCAGAGGACACAGACGTTCCGCCTTTCTCTTCAGTGCTGGTGCCTCTTTCTTGTGCTGATGTCTCAGATGCAACTGTCACTTATACCCCTCTTTACGATGCGCTGACCAGAAGTCTGTTATGCTGCCTCATGCCGTGCTGACAATTGTTCGTGACTCCAGCGCTATTTATGTGGCCAACCTGTTCTCCTGCTTTACCACTTTACTCCGTGACCAATCGCTTCGTAGTGCTGCCTTTCTCGATCCCTCCTTAGCATACCCCCTCGTCGATAGCACGGCCGGCCTTCACGTCAGCGCCATTACGCCTGTTCCCATCATTAATCAGAATTTTGTCGATATTTTTCACCGTTCCGTCGACGCCGCCCTGACGTCTACCCAACAAGACCAGCTTTCCGCAGTTCTCCACCGTTTTGAGGCTTCGTATGACTACCAGCAACCTTCCTTAGGCCGCACCACCACTTACCCACTGTATTGACATTGGAACCCATGCCCCTTTGCGCCAACGTCCGTACCGCGTGTCAGCCTCTGAGCGCCGCCTCATTGACGAGCAGGTGACCGACATGCTCAAGCGCCACGTGATACAGCCGTCGCAGAGTCCGTGGGCATCTCCAATTGTCCTGGTCAAGAAAAAAGACGGTTCCTTTCGGTTCTGCGTACACTACCGCCGTCTGAACAAGATTACACGCAACGACGTTTACCCTCTCCCCCGTATCGACGATGCCCTCGACTGTCTGCAGGGCTTTGAGTTCTTTTCTTCATCTGACTTGCGCTCCGGTTACTGGCAGGTTCCGATGGCGGAGGCCTCGCCCAAAAACTGCATTCGTCACATCCGACGGGCTCTATGAATTTAATGTCATGCCATTCGGCCTCTGCAATGCACCCACCACATTCGAGCGCATGATGGACAACATACTCCGTGGTCTCAAATGACACATGCATTTGTTACCTAGACGACGTTGTGATCTTTTCTCCGGACTTTTCGTCTCACCTCTAGCGCCTTGAGACTGTTCTTTGCTGCCTGGCCGACGCTGGCCTCCAACTCAATTTGAAAAAGTGCCGCTTCGGGGCTCGGCAGCTCACTTTTCTCGGACATGTCGTGTCGAAGGATGGCGTTCTCGCAGACGCGGGCAAGTTGCGAGCTTTGACCGAATTTCCGAAGCCCACTTCTGTAAAAGACCTCCGCAGCTTCGTCTGCCTCTGCTCCTACTTCCGCCGCTTTGTCCGCAATTTCGCTACTATCATCGACCCCTGACCAAGCTCCTTTCCAGCCACGCCCTTTCGGCCTGGTCGCCAGCCTGTGATGAAGCGTTTATGACACTCCGTCGCCTCCTGACCACACCACCAATTCTGCATCACTTCGACCATTTTTCTCCGGCGGAACTCCACACCGATACCAGCGGTGTTGGCCTCGGTGCACTACTCGCTCAGCGCAAGCAAGGCTTCACGAATACGTTGTAGCTTACGCTAGCCGGACACCCACAAAAGCTTAAACCAAATATTCTGTCACCGAGAAGGAGTGTTTAGCCATCCTTATGGCGATCGTAAAATTTCGCCTCTACCTGTACGGCGCCTTTTTGGCGTTGTTACCGATCACCACGCCCTCTGCTGGTTGTCCTCTTCGAAAGATCCCTCTGGTCGTCTGGCGCGCTGGGCTCTGCGACCCCAAGAGTACGACATTCGAGTTATCTATCTTTCCGGCCGCAAACATGCTGATGCTGATGCCCTCTCACGTTCCTCTGTACCATCTGAGGAAGTGCCTTGTATATGCTCCCTGCCTTCTTTGACGTTTGAGTTCGCTGATATGGCTTCTGAGCAACGCAAAGACCCATGGATCACTTGCCTCTTAGATCTCTTATCTGGCCAATCGTCTCGACCTCCTTCCCGTGATTTCCGTCGTCGGTCCCAACATTTAGCCATCCGAGACGAGCTTCTTTACCACCGCAACTACCTCCCGGATGGTCACAAGTGGCTTCTCGTCATTCCGACACATCTGCGCTCCTTCATTTGCTCTTCCTACCACGATGATCTCCAGTGTGCCCATGCCGGATTCTTGAAGACCTTCACCCGTCTACGACAGCGCTACTACTGGCTGGGATGGCCCGTTATGTCCGCCAGTTTGCTCAGTCCTGCACCCCATGCAGCGACGAAAACATCCACCTCGCCGACCCGCTGCTCCTATGCAGCCGATGCCTTGCCCAGCGCAGCCTTTCAAACGTGTTGGCCTCGACCTCCACCGCCCTCTTCCCAGCACATCAACCGAGAACCGCTGGATCATCGTTGCCATCGACCACCTTACACGCTACGCTGAAACGTCGTCTTTACCATCCGCTACAGCTCACGACATTGCATCCTTTATTCTTCATCGCATCATTCTTCGCCATGGTGCGCCCAAAGAGCTGCTCAGCGATAGAGGTCCGGCCTTCCTCTTTGAAGTTGTAGAAGCTCTCCTTCAGGAATGCAACATCGTTCACAGCACCTGCTCCGCCTACCATCCCCAGACAAATGGCATGGTTGAGCGTTTTAACCGCACCCTCAGCGACATGCTGGCCATGTATGTTGCGTCCGACCATTGTAACTGGGACCGCGTTCTCCCTTTTGTAACATACGCTTATAACTCCGCTGCTCAAGCCAACACCGGATTCTCTCCGTACTTTCACCTGCACAGCCGTGAGCCTTCTTGCACAATGGACACCATTCTACCTTACCGCCCTGATGATCCCGAATTTACAACTCTTTCTCAAGCCGCAACTTATGCCGAAGAATGCCGACAACTTGCCCGGTCCTTCACTTCTCACGCCCAGCAGCAGAAAAGGACCCGTGATCCCACTGCACTTCCTCCTGCTTACCTTCCTGACTCTTTGGTCTGGCTCTGGGTACCCTCCTCAGGTCCCGGCCTTTCCTCCAAACTTGTTAGCAAGTACCAGGGACCCAACCGTATTCTTCAGCAGACCTCCCCCGTCAATTACCTTATCGAGCCCCTTACACCATCCCCTGATCATCGTCGCCGAGGCCGCGCCATTGTCCCCACGACCCGCCTCAAACCATACTACGACCCCGCCGTCGTCACATCGCCCTAGGCCGCCAGGATGGCGCCCTTTCGCCCGGGCGAATTGTATGACTGGCCTTCGGCTTTATAATCTTCAGAGGCTGGCGCTTAACGAAGAAGACGATGAGAAGCGCCAAACGCTCCGAAGCTCGAGCGCCGAGCACTCCGTCCCTCGTGCGTGCTCTGGACTGACCGCTGCCTCTGGTTTGTACTTGGACTTTACCGCTGGTTGTTCGCGACGCTGTGCTTTGAAAGACGTTCTTATTACAATGGCAATAATTACATTACGAAAGGGCAACTGCAAAAGCACCTCGATGCTTCATTGACGTCAAAGTCTACATGCTGAGAGATCGTGCATCATCGAGGTAATCCATTTTTATTCCTTTGTATAGCAAAAGAAATCCTCGAGAGCTTTCAAGAATGCTCAGAGTAGGTCACGAGGCAAACAGCGCCCTAGGAAAAAAATGCACCCTCTCGCTATAAATACAAGACAAGGCTATTCTCAAACTGAATTTTTTTATTACTAGAGTCGAGTGGACAACAATGAAAGCTAACGGCATCATTTTGCTGATAGTTCTTTCGTTTGTTTTCAGCAGTGAGTAAGTATTTGGTTCTGCCCTCACCAGGTGCGTAGTTTAGTTGTCATCAGGTCTTGTGCTCGCTGAACCTCAAGCTCTATTTAAAACATAGCCGTTATTACAGCTAAATACCCTTTTAGAGAATTTTATCAGTATAATATATTAATGTTGTTGCGTTTACAAGCCGCACGTAAGCGGAGAATATGCTGCAGAATAGGCACGCACTAACGAGTGGTATGGAATAAATGGACTAGACAAAGCTCACCACTAAAAGCCACAAACCCCACATTGCGCTCGCAACACTTTCGAAACAGAAACGGACAAAGCAGGCATTAGTTCATTTTAGCGGGAGAAATTATCGCTTTTTTCTTATTTCACGAGAGGTTATGAAGTGGTAGCGCCACCTGAGTAGAGAGTGTACGTCACCATTCGCACTCCGACCGAAAGAAGACACATCTTCACTTACGACGTGGTACGACACCAACAGAGCAAGTCCTGTGTACACTTATCGCCACTGATTTACAGTTTGACTCAAGAAAGTATTACACTACAGCCAGTTTTATATTTGTCTTGATATTCGAGCTGTACAGATCTACCTTTTCATGCTTACGGATCCCATTTCCGCATGCACCTGGCAGGGATGCAAGTGAAGAAAAAAAAGCTGCAGAAATGAGCTGGCGTTCGTTAATTCGCTACTGGAAGCTCGAACACTTAAGCAACACCCGGAATAAAAACAAGAAGTTTACTACTGGCCATGTTATTAGTATAGTATTTTGCTGATTAGGACTATGGAAGAATAAATTATTTTTACGGTTGATACGGGTATATTTACAAGTAGGCTGAAGGGTAGGTGCAGGGTAGGCAGGACAGCAGCACCGACAGGGCCAGGGCCCCAAGTTCCTCCGCCTCTTCTTCTTTTTCTTTCTCCCGCGCCGCACTCCGTACACCTTTTCCAAATCCCAATGAACAGAAGAAGTTCGTCCTCCAGCTGCACAGCTTTGCAATATAATTGACTGCCGAACTAGTGGCCCAGGTAATATGCTTAGTAATACTGGGGAAAAAATTTGGGACGATCTATTGGATGAACCCGGAGAAAAAGCGGTACTTTTCATCTTTCCATTTTTAACTGGTAATTTTTAGTTTGCTGAGCCACTCCTATAGACACTTTCAATTTCGCAGAGTCATTCTTAGCTATCTTTGCTTTTTGGGGGGTTTCATTTCAGTTGTGGTTGTATTTTTGAATATTCCATGTCTATTCGCTATCACTTCTTTTAATTCGTTTTGTTGAGTCAGCCTTATAGTCCTTTTAATTTTTGCAGAGTCATTCTTAGTGCAGCCTCACCCTCTTATCTGTTGCATGTGGCGAGAATTTTTCCTCTCTCCGCCTTCTACCTGCCATTTTTGACAGGTGGAGAAAGGGAAGCTCCCCTAAGCTACACCTGCCACGGTTGCCAGATGGAGGCTTCACACAAACGTTGATGCTGCCGACGCCGGTCAATTTTCGCCTTCATGGCACTCCTCCTATTGCATTAAAATGTCCTGGCCTATAGCGTCGCGTGGGAGCAGCGGGAACCTGTCCAAACTGGTTTGCCACCGTTCGGCACCCCGTTGCTGTTCGCACACCCCGCCATTCCATCGCTGGCGGATTTTCCACTGTAACCACCGCCGGGGTGAAGAGGTGACCGACTATGAAAACAAAGGAAATTGCTTTCTGGAGAAAAGAAATGGCAGAGTATCTGCCTCATATCTCGGCGGACACCTGAACTGCGTCGTAAAGGAAGGGATAAAGGAGGGACTGAGAAAAGAAAGGAAGAAGTAGGTACCGTAGTTTAGGGCTCCGGAACGATTTCGACCACCTGAGAATCTTTAACGTGCACTGATATCGCACAGCACACGGGTGCCTTTTCCGTTTCGACTGCATCGAAGCGCTGCCGCCGCGTTCGGGTTAGAACCCGGGCACTCCGGATCATTAGCCGAGCGCCCTAACTACTGAGCCACCGCGGCGAGTGACCGACTGTGAGAATTCGCTTTGCATCGCTGTCGGTACAGGAGGAGGAACTGCTGGCGCGCAGCGCACTTAATAGCGTTAGTAGGCTTGCGTGTTAGCACGCCGTACACGGAATGGCTCAATGGTCGGTTTGACGTAACAGCTGGAATAAGACACCGCTCTCTTTGAAAGCGTATGCAGAAGTTTCTCAGAGCATACAGTGACATACGCCCAGCCATAGCCACAACAGCAGTATGAGTAGGCAGAAGCAGGACGTGCTCTTGCATGACGCCAGACCCGAGCGCGCCGTTAGGCCAGAATCAGGCAGCGCGTTCTCGGTCAGGTTCAATAAACGTTTTACCATTCCAATGCAATCAAGCACTGCGGTTTTCTCTATAATTCGCTCGCTATAATTTCCGAAGAAATTCCAGGTAGCTATTGCTTTGTTTCAGGTGGGAGCGAGAAGTTCAAACTCCACAGGTCATAAATGCTCTCTGAGACATTAGAATTGTGAGTACGTGAAACGCCAATGTTCGCAAAAAGAAACATGTAAAAAATATGCTAGTCATTGTGAATGGGAATACATTTTTTTTCATGGCAAGAATACGTCGCCTATGCTGCTTGGTTTTTTCTGCGACTGTTGGCTTTTGTCATCTATAGAAATAAGATTCAATAAAAAATTTGTAATCCGGATTCTTAATTCGAGCCTTGAGTTTTATAACTGTTGCAGGGAAACGTGCCTCACATTCCTTCCTATATTAAACCATTCGTTATGCAAAGCTAGGAGAGTGCGTTGAATTTTATTGCTTTGTTTATTTATCTATTCCCATTCAAAGAATTGTCAAACTCTTATTACGCAGCGGTGGTATATTTCTATTACTATTTTGGCCTTGAGTAGAGAAATTGGGCTATTCTAATCCTAGTGCCGTTGGGTTCCGACTGGTTCCTAAAATTGCAAGGTTTCCTTTGTCCCGGCAATCCACTTCACCGGCGAAAATCTTGGAACGATAAGTTCGTCATCCGGGCCTCTATCAGGAGGGGGGAGGAGAAGGACTTTAATGGAACATGAGAGGTCTACCTGGTTGTCGGCCTGGCATGCTACTCCCCTACCAAGGCAAAGCACGTTACCTATGGCATTATTTGTAAAATACTTCGTGGCGGCATTAAAATCGGATCCCAATCATCAACTATTCGAGCACCAAAGGGGTATACTAATCCCAGCTATATTAAGCATTTTCCATGTAAAGGTTGTGAATACGACATCTGCAAGAGAACCGAACTTGCATACAAGGTGAAATAACAATTGAAGCGAAATGCTGCGGCCACCGTCATTGAGCATGTAGGTGATCACTCCCGCTCGGCGGCCATAATAGAGATATCTCTCTCACATGCAACGCTTTTGATGATAAAATGTGTAAAAACAACACAAATGCAGTCAAGTAAGTGCAGCCGCTTTCCGAAAACACGCGTCGGTCGCTTCCTGTGTCACCCAATCGGCGTATGAAATTCTGACTAAAGCAGCAAGGCAGAAGGCAAGCGAAAGGTCAAGAACATTCCTGCTCATCCCGAATGATGAGGCGCCGTGTCTCGTAACATAAACAAACGCAACGCTAAAAGACATGGTTGACTTAGTGAAACAGGGAAGTTTAGGACGAGAGTTATATTATCACGACTAAAATTACGTTGTTTTTTTTTCGTTTAGATGTCGTCCCGGAAGCAGCAAAAAGGTCTTGCTCTCAGAGCGGTTTTTCAACGATGGGCAAACATTCTGCCCAGCAGAAACGGTAAGCAGAACATATATTAAATGCGAAAAACCACAGTTTTATTTACCACGCCAATCAAGAAAAGTGCACTAATACCTAGTAGTATACCAAGATGTTTTAGGTAATCAACGAATGCTCGTTTGGGCCAGCAAGTAAATAACAAGTAATTGGAAAAAAAATTTATATGTTAAACACTCTCTAAATCACATGTTCTAGTCGTAACTAAAAGCTGCACACAACCATCCGGAAATGTTCAACAAAACCAGAAAATAAAAGATATGCGTGGTCCGTCCTTTTTTATTGCTTCCATCTAAATGAGAAAATAATGTTATCAGCAGCAGCCACAGCGAAACTACATCGATTGCTGCGCAAACCCGCTCACATGCCTTCAATTAACTGTGGTGACCGTATCACCGAAAACTTAAGCTAATCTACTCAACTTACCTTCTGAACACCCCTGCTAGCCTTCTTCTTTTTTTTTTGAAATCCACAACGTTACATTAACGGAACATCGATTATCTTTTCTGCACACTACATTCCCTGCCCCAGCTTATTTATTTGTGATTTCAACTGGGACATCATTCACTCTTGTTTTTACCCTGACCTACTTCCTGTCTATTAAATTCAAATCTTTCATCCCCCCTTCCCATAGTTCACCGTACTGTCCTCAATTAGTTTAAGCCTTTTAGTCGGCTTCCAGATTTCTGCCTCATGCGTTACTGCTGGTAATATGCTGCTTTTATGCACTTCGTTCTTAAAGGTAATTGGCAAACTACATCTTGTGAGAGTGTCTGCCGAACACGCTCCACCCTATTCTTATTCTCCTAGATATTTCACACACGTGGCCGGATCTGTGGTCACTACGTGCCCAGAATAGATCTATTCCCTGACAGATTCCAAAGCTTCGCTGCCGATTGCAAACTGTGACGTCTTTCTCAGAGTACTGTACAGTGTTTAAAATCCTACATATCAATTTTCTGATGCAGCGTTCTGTTTTCTCCTCGGGGTGCCCGATCATGCTTTGCAGTTCGGCCCAAAAGTTGAGGTAGTCTCATCAGCAAATCATGGATCGCTCAGGTATTCTTCATTAGCTTCATTCCGAACTCTTCCCAGCTCATTTTCCAAAATTCCTCGTCGAAACACTGCGAAAACTGCTGTGAGGAATTTGTTCGCTGTGCAACCATTAGAGACATTTTTCAGTAGTTTTACTAATGCCTCTTCTAAACCGCTGTTACTTAAGAACGGCATGACTGCTGAGATTTAGACTGAGTCTATCGGTCTCTCATAATATGTGAAGGCTATATATAGACGGCTTTATGCTGCGTATTTCTTTCTTACCTCGCTCACATATGAATGTGGTCTGTTGAGTAGGATCTCTGAAACCAGACTGGTCATCTCTTTGAGGTTACTCTAAGGTTGATCTCTTTCGATTAGCGAGTGTCTTAGTAAATATGTTGGAAACAATGGACAGTAAGTTGAGCGTTCATAATATTTCACAACTTTCGCATCTTCTTTCTTGCGTATTGAGATGTTAGTGTTTTTCCGAAATTCTGGTGCTCTCGAGGTCGTCAGGCACTCTGTATATACAGGGTACCACATATTTCTACCCAATGTTCCAGCCATGCTTCAACACACCTTCAGCTACCCCATCCTCACCAACCGCTTCCGCCTTTCCTCGTTTCCATTGGATGTAAGGTTTTCTTTACGGCCTATTTCGTTAGCGACGGGCTCTACAATTCGTCCACAGCCCTGCCTTCAACACCACTTGCATCCTGATTATTTCTACTACTGTATAGATGCGTACGAAATTCTTGGGCCATTTTAGGCACCGAATTCATACTGATAATGACGTCGTCCCCTTTTTCTCTGCAGTCGTATAGTTTTCTTTCGGTAATAATCTCATTTTTGCCACTGATATAGATATGCCAGATGTCCCGTCTAGCATCCGTGCTTCGTTTTGTTCGATTCAAAAGCTTGTTCAAAGTGCAATTTGTGGCAAGTTTCAATAAACATTTTCAGAATATAAAGTATTCTTGCTCCAAATGCCGACATTTTGAAATGCAGAACGTGCAGATCAAATTTTCGCAGCTTTCTTCCAAAGGAAGTTTTTATTCCGGCGGGTTATATGCCCTGCTGTGAAGGGTATATTGTTTTGAAGAAAAAGCCGAAAATTTGGTGGTGAACTTGACAAGAATCTCAATGCAGATCTAGAAAAGAAGAACAAAACACGGGCTATTTCGGAGATTAACATTTATTGTAAGAACTGTGATATATGAATGTGCCTAATTACACTTTAAAGAAGGCGAACTGCAAACATCACGGGGCCGAACGCACGAAAAAAGCGTGTTATGCGAACATATGAAAAGGATAAAGAATGAATATAGAAAAGAAATAAATGGTATCAAGGGGGTTATGCAGATGTATCAGTGGCAGTGTACAAAAGGTGGTCCTTCCGTTCGCAGCTCATGATGATTATGACCTCGGCCTTAATGGCACATACCCACTTCCCCACACACGTTCGTGCTCTCGACTCCTACGTAGTCTACTGGTGATACCGCACGGTCATCTTTATTACTGCAACCGCACCCCGACTAAAGAGGAAGCCGTCCTGGCGACTCAAGAGGACGACACGATGGCCAGATTGTAATTGCAGTTTAGGCGCTAAGCATAGACAGCCTCACGCCCACGGCGGCGGCGATCGGAAGTATGCATGACAACCTCGAAAATATGGTTCACCGGGGACATCTCCCATTCACTTGGCAGGGACCTTGTAATAAGCAGCTTTTCAGAGCGGTCAGTAGATGTGGACAAAACCGACAACTAAACAAAGCGACGTGGTTAGAATGCGTTGGCAGTGTTCATATGGTCGGTGATAATTTGTTGGCGAGACACGGGTGCCGGCGTGAAGTATAGGGCAAGACAGGGCCATTCTTTAGAGTGTTTTGCGAAGTTAAACGCGGGCGTACACCCTGAGCAAACA
The DNA here is from genome assembly GCA_030143305.2 of Amblyomma americanum. Lineage (NCBI taxonomy): Eukaryota > Metazoa > Arthropoda > Arachnida > Ixodida > Ixodidae > Amblyomma > Amblyomma americanum. Next base: position 51,512 of record JARKHS020034845.1, read on the forward strand.
AGCCGGTATGGAAGTATGGTGTCAGACGTCGACCACGATTTGCGTCCTTATAGGGGAAAGAGACGAAAATCCAAGTGGAATTTGCGTGACCGTGTTGCAGGAGAACGTAACAGGCGGAAGAACACTGTCCCAACTAGTGAAGTCAGACGCAACATACATCGAGATCATGTATCCTACAGTGCGGTCCAGATCGCTAGTTTGTGGTTTGCGAGTACGGTGATGATGCTGTTTATGATTCGGCATTGGCGCATGGACGCTCCATCAACTTATACAAAAACACTCGTCCTGACGAGTTCATGCAGAATGAAAGTGGCTTTTCACAAGCCGCGGCGGCTGGCAGAACTGACGTGTGTCACGACGTAGAATAGCAGACCGTACAGCTAGGGGAAAAATTTCTGACGCGCTTAGACGATCACCGACACTCTTTTAAGAGTGTTAGCTCTTACCGCGTTTGTCGATTTCTTGGGGTCTGCTACCACCTCCCTTGAGCGTGAAATTTTCCAAGATCGAGGAATTCAAGATGGCGGCCCCCATTGTAAATCGATATAGCAACCCTGTTGGTGATTGATTGTTGACGTCATTAGTATATCGGATTGGTGATTGACTGCTGACGTCACTGTTGTATCCAATTGGTGATTGATTGATGACGTCACTTATAAATCCAAGATATCGGGCAGTAATGATATTTTATTAATATGACGTCATTAATTACTATGACGTCATAATCAAAGATGGTAGCCAAATTCCGGTGCTAATGGCGACGTCAAAATCTAATGTGGCGGGCAGAAGTTAAACCACATGATTATGACGCCATATTCAAAAATCTCGCCATAGTTTCGGAATCTCAAATCGAATATGACGGTCAAATTCGGCTGGCATTGATGACGTCGTGTTCCAGTATGGTGGATAGAAGAGGAACCACGTGACTGCCTTGTCCGGGGACGAAATGGCAGCAGAGTTTTGGTTTGCCAACACCAAGATGGCGCCTATCGTCATAGCCAAGATGACGGCCAATGCGAAAGAATTGTTTCTTTAGCTTCGTCGAAATATTAGTGTGTCGTAGTATGTCGTAGTCGTCGGCGTAATCGGTGGGAGCGTTGCCATGGTAACCACTCGTATGGTGGTTACCATGCGCAACACGTGGGTGGTTACCACAGGATCCATTAGGAGGGCGGTTACTGAGGAAGGAAGAGGGTATCAGGACAGGGGAGGAATGACCAACCGGCGAGAGCGTAGGAAGGTGTTACAGGAGGGTGGTTACCACGTGAACCGACCAAAAGGCGATCCCTGTGCAAGGAGGAGGGTGCGGCGAGAGCGCGCAGGAAGGCGCAGCCGAAGGGTGGTTACCACGAGAACCGTCCGGAAAGTGGACACCGCAGAATGAGGAGGATGTAGCGAGAGTGAAGGGATCTCCTACCGAAGGAAGGTTTCTCATGGAAGTAATAGAGTACGATAACGGAGTAAGAAGGCGCAATCAGTCGGTGGTTGGCACGCAATCACGTGCAAGCGCAAAGAACATGGACAGAGAAAGACTTGGACAACACGAGCGCTTAATTCCAACTGAAGGTTTATTGACGCACAAGGCTGCATGGCGTCAACTCACAGCACTGCTGACATCAAGTAGCCGCACGGAAAAACATTGTCTCCTTGTTGTTCATAAATACACCTTCCCGCATGACATCAACTGACAGCACTGCCGACATCAAGTGGCCGCACGCAAAAATTCTCTCCTTGTTGTTCATTGTTTGCGTGATTGCAATGCACCAATTCGCCCAAAGGCCTGTGCTATTGGCAACGGAAACCACACGGAAGGTACGTAGATATAGAAAGCTTTCTGCGAATGTGGGCTTGGCCTCAACTCTACTTCTAAATTACCGGCTCACAATGTTTTGCACTTTTTGGATGTGCTGCTCGCTTTTGACAACACCCAAGTTTTGTGGTGTGGCCGCCTCACATATGCTAAGCTATTAAAGCACATCGACTCAGGCGGCTGTAAAATTGTGAATAGCGGTGTGCTTTGTTGTCTCCGTTCATTTCTCATCACATCCTGCAGATAAAACGTAAGAGAAAGTTTCCGTTAAAAGAGGTCACAGGTCTGATGTTACCGTTATGTTACTCAGCTCTCCCGTGAAAAATACCTCCTCTAGGTAAAAGGGAATTCAGCAATCGATGATGAGTTGATGGAAGGGCGAACAGTTAATACGTAGATATGCGGTACACAAACATCTTTTTTTCTGCGCTGGTTTGTGCCTTTTGTTATAGAAACAAGGAGAGCCACACAGACGAAGACAAGAAATAGATACGGACAAGCTCTTAATTTCAACTGTTTCTTTATACTGTTTCTTTATGCACAATATATTGGCACTCAGTGGCGGTGCTAATAAGAGGCAGTGAACGTTACATTATGTAGAAGGCCATAAAAGCGATACAAGACATGTATGCAATGATACGGTGAATCAACTAAAAAAGGTGACTTAGAGAAAAGGTGAATATTAGGGACGGCACTTAAGACTGCTTACGTGCTTTGAATGCAAAAGCACTGTCTCAACGTGAGCAGTTTTGAGGGTGATTAAAGATTCTTTCCTTTCTAATGACACGCCTGCTCATTAGCGACAGTCGTTAGTAAGGGAATACACTAGGTTAGCCTTTTTTTTATCTAAGAAGCTGCTGTAACCTGTTTTTGACTGCGAACTCATAGCAAATAACAAAAAACATTTTTCTGGCCTAGCGGCCGCGCTCACCTCACAATCTGAAGGTCCTTGGTTCAAATCAAATCAAATCAAATCAGTTTATTCAAACATCCTGAGATGCTTAGGGGCACGGACAAAAAGCCAAAGGTGGCTAGACGAGGTACGTGCTCCTTGCAAGGCACACAGTGGGAAACGCAGAATGTTTGAGATACAGGCAGTGAATTAGCAGAAAACGCAGCTGGCCACGAGGCAGAAAGGCATACAAAATAAAAAAAATGCATATAACAAAAGACAAACATGAGGTTTCCGGATAATGAAAAATGTAGTGTACAGAATTGGCTAAGAATAAGAAATGCACAGCAAGAAAGTGAATTGAAGAAAAAACGAGAACAAAATAACACACATCGCTGTAACTGTGCTTATTTCACAAAACAAAACAAAAAACTCACTATATTGCCACGTGCATTTCTTAGGTTAGAAAAACATACTGCGCAGATCCCGGAACGGTTTGTTGAAAACATCTCGGCTATCTTCACCGGACAGTTCGTTCAGAATAGCTGGCAGACGATATTTCAACACTTGTTTCCCGTAATTTGTGCGGCATATATCAACTTTCCACTTTTACGGATTTCGTGTACAATACACAGGATAGTTCGTAGCAAGTGCGGATAGCACTGCTAAAGAATTGTCGTGTTTAATTATTTTCGATTGTAATAACGGATCAGACTATAGGAATATAAGAACTCTATACCAATTATGTTAAATTTTTTGAACAATTCGGTTGTGTGTGAATAACGAGGGACTTTTCCAATAATGCGGATAACACGTTTCTGTAAACGCAACAGTTTATTAATATAGTCAAGCATTGTGGTTCTCCAGACAAGCGTGCCATAATTCATTACCTAGGAAAACAGGGAATTGTATAATAATACGTTAACTGAGATGGGAAAAGATGAACGGTAAAAAAAAATGAATAATAAATGACAATAATAAATAAATAAATAAATAAATAAATAAATAAATAAATAAATAAGTAGCGACGAAAATAGCCAGTCGTACACGAAAGCTTCCCGGAGAGGTAGGTAATGGGGTCTTCCCACGACATATTCTCTGAGAAAATGACCCCTAGTGTTTTAAAATGGCGAACCACTTCAATTGCGGTGTTCTTTATTGCAAGGGATGGAATACAGATACCTTTTTGACGTGAATTAAAGATCACTGCTTTTCTCTTTGCAACGTTGATCTATGAATCATTCTCCGTTGCCCAAGTATTTAAATGTCCCAATGTCCTGTTTGCTCGATCGGCTAAATTGATGCTCGATTGTCCAGGAAAAAACACACTTGTGTCGTCGGCGTATATAATATATTCATCAAATTTGTCAATATTAACAATATCATTGACAAATTCAAAACAGGAAGGGCCCTAAATTACTCCCCTGAGGGACACCGTAAACTACTGGTTTAATAACTGAGCGTTGCCTTTGAATATCGATAAATCGTGTGTGATGCTGTAAGTAAGATGATATTAAAGAAATAATTTTGCCGTGTCTGTTACGCCCACAGACGCGGAAGCACTGCGTCTGTGGGTGTAATAGCATCCGGAGGAAACAGACTTTTGAACTGCGACCGGATTTGCGTTAAGGCTGGTGCTGCAGTGCGGAAGATGTGCAGGTTCCGAGATAGGGAGAGGAGCGGGGACGTCAATCGAAGTGGCAGTGTGAGGCACGGGAGCAACGTGCGCCGTCGCACTTGCACAAAACGAGGGCACGCCGTAATGCCTGTCAAAAGCGGCTTTCAGTGCGCCGGAAAATTTTCGTCAGGTGGTGGCAGGTCGAGATGATCCTAGAGCACACCGGGTAGGCTCCGCTTGACTAGCAGGAAGCACCCGGCCTGGAAACTTATGCCGTTGATATATAGCAGAGACTCGGCCTGCGCAAACCAGGCTACCGGCGAATTCGGGCGGAAAGGTGGCAGGCGCAGCGTAGTGGGATTGGGGATGATGGGCGAACGCCATTCGCCTAGTGGCAGGGTCATGGACTGCAGTCGATGTGGTTGAATGGCAGGGGCGGCGGGTGTCGATGCTGAGACCCGATGGCGGGCAGAAGAAGCTCCGTATGGCCGGCTGCAGGTGCACAGGGCTGTCCCCTGTCACAGGGGCCACATTTATTACAAGGTTATGAGGCAGGCGCCTACGAGGCCGCGTCCGCCATGACTAGTAGCTAAGATGTTGATGTTAGCGTTTCAAAAGATGGCACATACCTACACTGGCGGATGGGCCAAAAATCGGAAGGCAGAGGTTGCTAAACACCTGTACATAATAGGGGCAAATCAAAAGCACGCGGGACACCCACACCGAAAGATTCTAAACTGAACTGAGGGCCTGAACTAAAAAGGAAGAGTTTGAATTAAACAGGAAAAATCGATTATGTCAAAATTTAATAAATCTTGCAAAAGTTAACATTATAACTTTTAGCAAGGCAATCGATGAGATCCCAGCAAGAAATTTTGAACAACGGTACAAACAGATCTGTGGCTGAACACAAGAGTGGCGGTGCCAAATGATAGCAAGAGCAGCTGCTCAAACTAAGGCCAAGATGCTGCAAGGGCTCCTCCAGCAACCTTCTTCTCAAAGAAGTGAAGCCGCGGCAATCGAGCCACAAAAGATCGGTAGATTCAGGCTCACGGCAAAATGCACAGAGGGGAGATAGGCTCAAAGCAGACATGTGTAGATAATAATTTAAGCAAAGGATACGGCAGCGCAACCTCGTCACAGACACTTAAAGCTGCCGAGATGGACAAACTTTCCTGCTCCAGGAGAATCTCAGATGTTGATAATGCGCCGATGTTAAAGGGCGGTGTCCTGCGCGCTTAATAACTCGTGACCAAAACCAAGATGTGATAACGCTGTAGCCGGAAGGATACGCAACACGGGGCAGCTTATGGGTGCCTTTTCAAGATTATCAGCGATCTTATTTAATGTCACATTGCTGTCACCGGGTAGCCATATTAAATAAACGAGGCTCATATGCGAAGGGAGCAAGAATAAGAATCTGCTTAAAGTGGGAAAGTCAACATGCGAAGCGAGGGATGAGTACAAAAATAAAGAAACGGTAATTACTGCCACTGCCACAATAGAGGGGCCTAGATTGCGTAGAGAAAGCAATATTAACAGAAACTCTGCCTGAAAAATAGGAGTGAAGTCCGGAATGCACAATGAAAAGGACAAGTTTAAGCGCGGACTGAATATTCCCAAACGTCTTTTTTCTTTGCATTGCGAGGCGCGCTGGTTGCTATTGCAATGTTTGTAGGGAGGGTCGTTAAGCAGTGCGAATTCCACCAATTAGAAGAATTATCTTTTGATGGCCGCACCAAAAACTACGACTTTGTTACGATATTCCTCTATAGGCAGGCATATGCTTGTTTACTGGTGGTCCTCGGCGATGTTAGAAACTGACGCAAATGCAGCGCGCAACGTCGTCTATAACTAAAATGTGACTGAAGCTGAGAAGACGCAGGAGTTACAGGACATATCAAAACATACAGGTATATGGTCACTAAGGTGCCGCATTCAACAGTTGACCAATTCGTTACGCCAATGCCGGGACTGGTGAATGTGAGATCTCAAACAGGTTTAGTCTGTGCACGAAGGTAAGCCGCCGGTCCTGAATTCATACACTTAAGGCAGCTATCTAAATCTCAGTCCCAAAGGCGCTTGCCGCGTAAATTTTCCCGAAATCCCCACGACACATGGTGTAAATTGAAATCGCCATCCACGAGAACTGGGTTTTTACAGTCTGCGAGTAGCAAGTTCAGAGGTCTAGTAACCTTTACTTCATAGGGGAAATAAATGTTTACTAAGGCAAATGAAGAGCACCCAGAAAGGATAAAATCTAATGCCAATATCTGACAGTCAGGATACATTACCTGCAAAGATACCTTTGCCCTGCGGCAAAATTTTGGAGAGACTTATGTTAGCACACCCCCTCCACTTAGCTGCAAATGTAAAAGAAATAAGCGATAATTTTAAACTGAAAATAGTTGTGCGTTGAAAGCCACGTTTCTTATAGAGTTATGAATTTCGGATTAAGCTGGGAGTTTAAATCTGTGAAAGTTAAAAGAATAGGGCGACAGTTCCAACGACATTATGGTTGCGAAAGCCTAGCAGCACACACTGCCTGCTTCAAATATTATGCTTAGGCTTAGTGCCATGCTGCTGCTTCTTTGATTTGGGCTGGGGACGCGGAGAAGACGAATCAGACATGGGAGACCACCTACGCTTGAGAACCCGCGCATCAGGCTCCATCACCTCTGAATCATAGATGATTCTAAAATCACTTGAAGTACCCGAGGTAAGTACAGCGGTAGTGGTAGTTCCGTCCTGGCGCTGAGATGCTTCAGGTATTGTAGATTGGGTAAGAGGAGAGGGAATAGCTGGCGAGAGAGAGACCAAACCTGAGCAGCACGGGTAAGCTGAGTCGGTATAACTTAACTAAGACATTCCAAGACACTTTTGATAATCTGCTTAACCATTGTAGTCACAGAAGCCTCCACAGCAGACGCAATTGCCTGAGACAGCGTCGAGTCTAACATGACTCCTTAACGAGCGGCCACCTCTGCATAACCGTGGACTTTCTTTCACCTCTAATATATCGTCTCGGCGGGAACAGCGTTTCCTGTCAATGATTTCAAGGATTTGATTTTACTAGGTACAGGTTCAGGAGTTTGCAGCGTGGGCCCCACCGCAAAGACAACACTTTTTGCTCTGCTCAGTGCAGGTGCTCGCTGCATGACCATCCCCACAGTTGAAACATCGCAAGGTGGATTTTCAAACGCCGGCACTATGGCCGTAGCGCCAGTAGTTGTTGCACTGCAGAGGCCTAGACGATAATGGGCCTATCCGAAAAATGAGACGCCATGCCTTGATTTTAGAGGGGCAGAAAGTTCCGGTAGTAGCAGAGTCAGTAGGCACCCGCACGTTAACATCCCGGCTACAGCGGTGCACAGCAACATCTGTTGCAGACAGAAAATCAAGAGTCTCTGCTGGAGACAGGGAAGAATCTACACCTCGAACAACACCTTTCATGCAAGCCAGATGGGAAGGGATAAAGGAGCTTACCGGAAGCGAGGCGAAGGATGAGGAGTTTAGTAGATATCTTACACAAGCGAGGTCTGACGATCTACACAGAATCCTTCCGCGTCCAAACTGGCGTACCTCAGATTCACTCGCAATGAGAAGTGGCTGACTGTGGCGCAGCCCAAAGGGCTCCAGGGTTATTCATCTTGCTTGCGTCACCATCCTTAGGTTCCAGCATAACAGGGATGCTGCCGACTTCGCTGCGCAAAAAAGTTTCCGATGGCAGCAGATTAGGGGATAGGGAAGCCGACCCGTAGGAGCTCCCTTGGGGGGCGGGAGACTGGGTAGACATACCCCGGGCTTAATGCCTTGCCGCGTGCGTTATACCCACAAAATGAGACGCGCAACGCCGCAGAGAAAAACGGCCACAACCAGCCCCCCGAAACTTAGCCGATCATTCAAAGAAAACGTTCTGTAGCGAAGGCAGCCACTAGCCTTTACGACCTTGATCTCGCAAGGCAGCAAGGCTGTCTCTAGCCAAGATTAGTTTTTTTTCGAGTGCGAGCGTGTCAGCACCTTTTGTCCGTTTCCGCGAGCCTCAGCGGTGGCGTTACACCTTCCATAAAAAATTAGATGTCGAGCAAACATCGACTTTGTTATGAGCTGCACAACTGGCTAGGCATACCAACGTCAAAGCTTTGTTTCATACCATGGAGAATCCTTCAAACATTTTCGCCTTAGTAAGCCAAATCTACAGAATGAAGGAGCGCCAAAGCATCGAAGGAGGAGACGCACTTCACGGATTGCAGATCGATCTCTGTCAAAAATGCGTTGTTTATGAAATTCACCTTTATTTGAAAAGACTCATCCAGATGAAATTCAAGGTTCTACAGAATTTCGTCAGGCGACGAATTCCATAAAGAATGGCAAAAGCATACACTCACCAAAAGCTGCAAGAATAAAAGGACTGATGTTTCGGCGCAAAGTGTTTTATATATAAGGGTGCTTTGACGTATACAAGGTGCAGCTATTGTGTAGAGGTAGAGCATCCCCCTCGCGTGCAAGAGGACCGGTGCTCGAATCCCGTTGCCACACAATTCTCCACCGAACAAAAAAGAAAACTCCGGATGTCGATGAAACTGCATAACCAGGCCTGGGGTGTGGTCTGGTTCTCCGTGAGCAGAACCGACAACCCACTCCTACACCGAAACATAATTTGGCCGTCCTGGTGAAGTACTTGGCCACAACCCCCTATGTGAATAAACCAACTGGAGCGTCCGAAACTGGCACAGAAGAGGGTAAATTGGAGAGATATGTAAGAGGCCTTTGCCCTGCAGTAGGGTAGTCAGGCTGACGATATTTTACACAGTCTGAGTTGTTTTTCGTCATATCGGGCCAGAAGCTGGTCATTTCTAAGGCGAACCCCGTTGCTACAACCATTAGTCGTTCTGAGGCCTGAATCTAGAGAGGCTAACCGTTAGTGTGCCACAAAAAAAAAATGTGGCAGAGACACTGAAGTTTACTTACGTGTCAGAAGGCGTAAGCACGCCCGCTCGCATTGTGAATTCAGTCACCGCTCCTGCGCTGCAGCGTGATGTAGCTCGATGCCAAGTAGCTAGCAATTCGACCTCTGCATAGCTTTACGTAGCCGCACCTCTTCTCATCTGCGCGCTAAATTTGTGAAGGCAGTCGCCGCCGTACCGCCCGCGGCTCATGCTCCATCTTAAGGGTATGATGCCATAGCTAATGGGTTCATGCCCATATATGCATAATTCGTCTTTCCTAGTTAACATTCATAGATCCCTGGGAGTCCTCATAATATTCCTGGAAAAGTGGTTCAACGGTTAAACGGTGTGCCCCTGCCCAGGAATGGGGTGGCACGTGTTGCCACAGCTGAAATCTGTGCGATCCAGGTTGTCCTGAGCAACATCGCGCACCAATCATTGAGTGCCGCCTGCCAGGTTGCATGACGACGCCACCTTTTATGGGTACTATCGAGTGTTAGCACACACACACATACACAAGCAAGTCCACAAAGACGGGTTTTCGCCCTCTGTAGCAAGTAAGACATACGCCTTAATAATTCATTTGGACTGAACTATTCGTAAAAAGGCAGCAATGTAGAGGTGCAACCGTGCATGCAATGAGAGCAACACCTCAAAGAATAAAAAACATTTTCGTTCCGACGTTGGGAATCGAATTGCTACGCCGCCGGGTGGAAGCCGGGCGCGCGATCAACGAGACCACCTTTACAACTGCTTCAGCTTTTCTAGCAAGTGGACGGTGGATTAAATACGTATTAGCAATGATTCAATAAGTGTAGCACAGCCAAGATTTATAGCATCTATCACTATTTTTATAGGAATGTGTAACTATTTTATTTTCATATGCTTCCGCAGCAGATTTTCATGACTCTTAAAACATAGACAAAGTGCTGGTAACGGCGTTCTTAGTTTACTGAATATGATCCAGCCTTTGTGTATTGACGCGTGTTGCTCCGCAGCCGGCGATACCACGATCATGGCAAAGTTTACCTAAAGTACCTAGATCAGCTTCAGCGTTTTTTAGAAAAGCTCATGAAGGGACTCTTAAGTTTACCAGCTGCCTCCCTGCGGCGTATCGGCAAAGTTGTTTTTTCTTGCCGCCGCCGCCGCCGCTTTGCTGGTGTCGTGTTTCCTCCGAGCACGGGAATAGGATCACTCATTGCTTTCGGCACCATCCAGAGCTTGGCGGCGTGACGACAGGCCACTTCAGAGCACCTCTTCGTTGCCAGAAAGTATAACACCAATACTTACAGCAACGAAATGAAATTGAGTATATCGTTTGCGTTCAGCATGCCACTCACCCTTCTACACTTTGCTCCTATGTCTTTACTGAAGCAGCAGTCTAGGGCCTCCACGCGGATTGCGTCGGTGCTCTTCATGAAGAACCTTATCTTAATATTTATGCGATTGCATTTAGGCTGTCGTCATGGAGTTTCCGGTTGCTTCCAGAAGAGATTTCCTGACTTGTCAATTGGAGTTATAGGACCCTGTTCACGTCATCGGGTTCACATGACCCCAATTAACAAATCAGAGAGCTCCGCTAAATTTCAAATTCTCTGATTTTTCACTTGGCAGACCTCGTTCAGGGTCACCTGACCTGAGAAAAACTAATCACAGAGCACCGCCAAATTTTCAACTCCGAATGATTGGTCGACAGAGGTAATGTTATCTACGACGTCACCACCTGGCCACCATGGCACCTGGTGAACTGCCCACCGGATTGTAAACCATCTTCCCCATTCAGTCGTAGGAATGAAATTATTTCAAAGAAACTCCATGCATTGTCGTCGATGTTACCACCACCAGCATTGCGGGAGTCTGGGAAGAGCAACCTGGGTCTCAAAAGCCCCAGAGGTGGCTATGTTTGAAACAGCCACTTATGGGGCGACGGCGCAGCTCTTAACCGAATACCCCTGTGCCAGTAGTGGTATGAGGATTTCCGACGATCTATGAATGCGATTCAGAGGGTCGTGACTTCATCAACAGCATGTGACCTCCAGCGGGCCAATGATAGAGCACCGCTATCTTTAAAAACCTGAAGACACAAAATTTTGGAAGTCAGCCCACCCCCATAAATGAATACAGGTGAAAATGCGGGGATCATTTGGTCGATTAAGGTGGATTACTGGGTCGGAATAGTTTAATCCCATACCAAAATTCAATGGAAGATGCTCAAGCATTCTAGAAGGGGACGACTCATGCATACCCCATAAGGGCAGTGAAACGGGTTCTGACTATAGTTTTGGGGAGACAATGGCAAGAACATTAATCACTCACTGTAGGCACGATAGCAAGCAACTTAATGTCATCTCGTTTTTTTTTCATCAAAGATTGCTGAGGCCCCGACGTTTTTCTTTCCATTTGTTGCGTACTGTCCGTGACTTCGATTGCAAAAAAATCGCCAGGGATTTAACTTCGTTTAACCTATTATAGTGCGAAAGCATTCCCAAATCGCCAAGGTCAGATTTTAGCAATGGTCAGGGCTAAATTTGGAAGTCGCCAATGTGTCGGGCACTCTCAATTATGGTTGAACACCGATTTTGGTCTAAATCTGCCAAGGTCAAAATTGCGGAACGGGCGGGCCAAATTTTCGTGATGGCCCGAGGTCAAAGGTCAAAGACCACGCCACCATGGTGGACCATGGTGGTCATGGTGAACCTTGTACACATGGTACACCTTATGTAGCTTACAGTAGCGCTGTTGCTATGGTAGACATCACAAGGTTATTTCATTGCATCCGGAAGCACGGTATCGCAGATCGAGTTTTACAATAGCTTTCGCTCTAAGAGCCCTAAATTAATAAGCTGCAAACATGCCATCAAAACTGGTGAGTTTAGAGGGGACCAGAGCATACGAGCGGAGGTTGAAAATGATGTCGCTCGTCCCTCCGTTTGCCTCTTCGCAACCGAGGGGTTAACACTTACGTTTTGAAATCTGCATTGGGCTGCCTTGTCGCACAGTTAGTCTTTTCTCTGGCCAGACTGCGTCTCGGGGGAGCAGGGTTATCATTGCTCCCTAAAGGACTAAAAATGTCTTAGACTATATAGCCCACACTAGACGTTGTGTGACTATGTGTCTCAAAAAACAACAGGAACCGCTACCAGGGTCAAGGTCCACAAATCTTGCAGTTACCTGTCGTGATTTTAGACCTGTTTTTGAGCAAGAACAGATTTGGGAAAACGACACCAGCTGTCGCGAGGAATAGTCTGGACTTTTGCATCTGAAAAAAGAAATTCGTGACTAAATCATCCGTGAGTAGCGATATGTCAAAAGGAATTGGCATATGTATCCAGTACTAGGAATCAGATTTTTAATTCATATCACTTCTGCTTTCTTACAGCCTTTCTTTTCTGTGCTTCATTCTAAGTGCAAGTTATGCTCGCTTACCATGCAGTTTTTGCAGCCGTCCCTTTTGCTCTGTGTCCTTTAAGTACTGTTTACTTTTTGCTTTTTGAATGTGTTATATAAGCTGGTTTTATAATGCGTTTATAATTTTTGTTCCTCAAACATTGGTTTAGCTACACTCTAAACACGAATACACATATACGGAGGTAAAAAGGAAATAAGCTGCAGTGAGCCAGGTTTCTTTCCCGTTCCTTCCTTTTTTTCTCTCCGATTCAGTGAGAAAACATCCAAGATTTCTGATTAGAAAATGCCGAATTTATTTACATATATTTAGAGTTGGGTTAACAGCTTTGCCATCAGGTTGTGGCACCTCTCCACGATTGCCAAAACAATTCTACTCGCCGTCTCCACCGCCGCCACAGATGGCGCTGTGATATCAGGGTGGTAGCAGACCCTACTAAATCTCGAAACGTGATGAGTAGTTGCCGCCACAGATGGCGCTGTGATCTCAAGGTGGCAGTAGACCCCACGACACCTCGAAACATGATGAGTAAGAGCTCACGCTCTCAAGTTTCACGCCCCGGCCGCTAAGATCCTCCATCTGTTCCCCTCCCAATCGTCCCAACACCCTCCTCTGGGTTCCAGCGCACTGCGGACACCCGGGCAACACAGCCGTCAAGAGCAAGCTAGAACTCTCGTCAACCGGGCAGTGAACAACCTGCCCTCTTTCCGAAGTGCGAGGGACTGCCTCCTCATCTATCACGACATCACTATGCAATATAAAAAGTCCCGCCAAATCCACCCGCTCCTCACCCTTCACAGACCGAAACCGAGCAGGTAGTATGGCGTCAATTACAAACCGCCACTATGCCATCGGCTTTCCTTCTCTCCCTCTTACATAGAGAGGAGAAATCTGTACCTGTCACTTACGCCCAAGCACAAGAGCGGATTTTCAACGCACCTATCAAACTTGCCCAAACAAACCGAAGCCTCCCTTCCAAGGTATGGAATCAAAGGAGCGATGGGAGGCTGCTCTGCGCAGCCCACAGACGGTGCTACAGCTTCGCATCGTGGGCTGGGCCTTGAAGGTCGCCGCGGCCCAACAGTGCCGGGTCATCTAGAGCGGCCCGAGGGCCCGTCGCCGTCCTGCTCAACATCCTTCCTCTTCACCCTTCACAGACTCTCACCGGGCTTGTGAACACTATCTACCAAAGGAAATATCGCTTCTTTCCTCCCTAGTTCTCATACAGCTGCCGCCGATCCAACTCAGAGAAACAATCTGGCTTCTGGCCACCAGCGTCTAAGAAACAATCAGGTTGCTGATGGTTCCGGCCGGGCTCCTCATCCTAACTCCTCTGGTTCAGAAGCTCATCAACCGGTTTTGCGGTTCCGCGAAATCTTAATCCATTACTGGGACAGCCGCCGCCTCTACCCGGACCCTGCCAAGGGGCTGAGTAAAGAGCGGTTCATATGCAAGCAAATTGGCGAACAGAGCGAACAGCGGCGCGGCGCTGCGAAGCGGTTCGCGAGCTTTCGTTTCACATGCATCGCCGCTCCGCGTTTCCCACCACTGCGAAAACCAATGTTGCTGGCAAAAGATATGCGCTTGCAACCGGTTTTGGTGGCCTGCAAACACAAAAAAAACATAATATTTAAGCATTTCTTTGTAATTACTTTTTCGAAATTTATTTAAATAAATATAAACCTTGTGTTTTAAGGAATAAACAGCACTTTATACCATTTCTTTTTTAAACAAAAGTTTGTACGTGCGGCGTACAAACTCGCGTGGCAACGCCGGGCCGTCATTGGTTGAAATGCGGTGCTGCCGCGTCGCCGCCGCGAAAATTTCCAACTTGCCCGAATCTCGCCGCTCCAGCCGCTGGAACTTCCTCCGCTGAGAGAGGGTGTATTCGCCGCGGCGGCGGAATTCGCGAGCGGTTCGCTTGCATGGGAAACAGGCTTAAGGCGGAGGTACGAACTCTGCAGTGCCTGCAGACAGGAACTCTTCTCTGTTCTGCCGTAGTGAAACACTTGGATCCCAACATAGATGGGAGAGATGGGAGTTTCCCGCACTGTGGAAAGATATGCGATATCTTTCACAAGGCGTGGGCATGTAATCAAAATCTTCACCTTCCCCTTTCCCCTACCCTTACCCGAGAGGCAAGGGAGACTGCCCTCCTCAACTGATCCACGCTGGAGTCCCAAAGGGCTCTGTTGAAGCAGGCGCGAGACTGGGCCTCGTCGTGCGGTGTTCCCGACTAAGGATACCGACTATGTAGCGTGGTCTTCTGAATCCCAAACACTCTTCTTGGGCATTAAAAAAGTTTTTCACCATCACCACCACCCTCCCGGATCCACAGAAGTGGGCCTAATAAAGTTGTTACGGCGAACCAACCAACAAGGTAGTGGGCCCGCACGTCGGCGAAAGGTCTTACCACTCGCCGCATGCACCGGTTAGCCATTGGCTGCGATATGTAGTCAATGGCAAGGTCCAGTCGCCAATGAGCCAATGGTCCGGTCGCTTACTGCAGACACTTGAAAGCTGCTGCAACGTCAAGAAAGAGCAGTGGGCAATGCCAGTGAAGCAGACTGATCTGAAATGAGAAAAAGGAAATTAAATCTCCATAGAATACGGCCCCTTTTCCCTTCACCGGTTTTGAGTACTTTCGTCTTTTATGCGCAATTTCGCACACTAATACCTTAGTATTTGTGAGATTACACCTGATATTTTGTTAAAACACTCGCAGAAATATTATATTGCAGTATACTTTTTACCCTCAAGGTCGTTATGTGATTTGAAAGGTCTTGTAGAAAGATATCGTAATTCAATATTATAGCATCCACACAAGTAAGAGCAACACTTTTATTGGTGATAATCTGTATAGTCCACATCTCTTATTTTAAGAGATTGAATGTTTTCATTTTACTGCTGTGCTGGCTCTCAGCATGCAACCGATCCATCTCGTTCTAGTATGTTTCTACCGTTAGAGTGGAAATGAAAACGTCGGAGCTAAGACGCCGAAGAACTAGCTCCGACAGCGTTAGGCTTCGAACTGGTTTTTAGTGCGCTGCTCGTGCTGAGGGGGCCTAGTGCCAACTTCTTTGTCCGGCACCGTGTGCGGCGCGAGTTCTGGCCTAAGACCAGAACGCTGCGCGAAGGGCGCTACAAATATATTAACAGAAAAAAGTCTCATTCTTTTAGCTCCCTGTCCGCCAACTGCCGCACGTCTCCCTCCCCTAATATCTCATGCTGTCTTAAATATAGGCAAACTGCTCGCCAAGGACAGGCTACGCAAAGATAAAAATCCGGAGAGTACGGGTTATCGCCGCTCTGTAATCCATACATCCATTGATTTAGGGCAACAGCAAATGAAATAAATTAATTTCTTAAAAGAAAATATTATGACCAACCAGCAGGGTTTGTTTTACATAGAAAGGCTATATATATTATTGAAGACTAATTTTATTTTAGGTAAAACAAAGACATGCGTTTTCCACCTCCTCAAGAATCGCAGCGAGCTGGTCGTCAAGGGCAATCGAAGTCAACCACACACAGCTGTGGGTATGGAGGGGGAAGGAGTATTTAATTTATTTTAGTGCTCCGGAAAAAGAGACAAGAATTTGCACCAGAACTGCGGGGAAACAAGCAATTTCAGTCTACATTGTGTTTCAATAAGTAATCAAGTTAGCTACTCCCAAGCCACAATACGATGGCAGGCGTAAGTGGTAATCACGTATTGCCGTTTCTCATCGACAACAGCGGGAATATACGAGCATGGAAATACATGAAATGACTTGCACAAAGTGCTGAGTTACAACTATTATTCGAAAAGTTCCAAGCCAAACATTTTACATGCTGAATGACTATCACTGTCCAGATAACGCCCATCTACCAGCAGCCTGGCATCATAAATCATTCTGAGGAATCGTGCCAGTGCTGGAACAAGGGAAAAAGCAAACAAAGATGAGAAAACGGAAAAAAATATTCGATCCGAGCAACATCAGAAAGCGGAGTGCGTGTGGTTACCGATGCCTTAGCAAGGAAAACCTTCGAAGAAAAAGTGAAGACCAAAGTGCTCGCCACGCAATTTAAAGGCCTTTCAAAGGCAGAGGAGCAGCTTCTGCTCCGCCTGTATATAACTGGTGTTTCAGCGGACAATTTCAAAAATTTTCAAAAATAGGCTTTTCGGGGCAAAAATATGGCTTTTGCAGAATAGTATTACCGTCATTGGCGGACCCCAGAAAACCGGTGAATCGTCTTAAGGAGTAAGCCGGTTACCTAATTTTTATGTTTAACTTTTTAACTTTTAGACTTAAGGGCCTGGTTGCAATTAGAGATTTGTAGCCGGTCGTTAGTAATAGCCATATCAGTTTTTAGAATTTCGAAAACGCAATAACTCTTGGCTCTGTGGCTCGACAAATTTTGGCTTTATCGACTAGTTACATGAACTGGGGGGTTCCTTTGCCTGTATACTTTCGATCTGTATTTTTGCACGACGCAACCAAATTTTGTCGAACCACAGCGGCGAGGGTAATAGAGGTTTCGAAATTCTAAAAACTGATTATGCCTATTACTAACGACCGGCTACAAATCTCTAATTGCAACCATGCACCTAACTGTACTGGTTAAAAAGTTAATTATTAAAAATTAGTTAACCAGCTTACTACTTAAAACAATTCACCGGTTTTCTGGTGTCCGCCAACACTGCTAATACTATGCGCAAAAGCCGTATTTCTACCCCAAAAAGCTTATTTTAAATACTCTTCGAAAATGTTCACTGAAACAACCGGTATGCTAGTAATTTGCTATGCCCGGCAGCTCTAAAAAAATTCGACCCTTCTTTCTCGGGCAGCTGCCCGCACTGTGCGGAGAAGCCTTCGTACATTTAACACATGGTGTGGGCCTGCACCTCCAACCCTGCTATCCGCCCTCACCCCAACCCAGCCCGGGAGGACTGGAAGGCGAGCCTGCTCGGCTGCTCTGAGCTGCAGGCCCAATGGGGCTTGGTCGGGCGAGTCCGGGTGGCGGCCGACGCCACTGGGCTCCCGTACTAGGGACCTCCACGTAGTACTTGTAAAAGCTGGTACTCTCTGGGTCAGGTCATGAATAACTTTCCGTAAATGTATCTGCACATAAATGTTTTCCACCGCCACCACCACATGCTGAGATGAGAAGAAACAGAGAAGGGTATCAAAGAAAGTAAAAAGCAAGAACGCTAAAATCGAAAGAATTCGGTGCAAGCAAAGAAAGAAAAAAAGTACTACACTACAAAGACACAAGGCGACACCCTTGAACCGGTTGGAAACGATAGGATATCAGTGGTGAAACGAAATAAAATTATAGATACGAGAGATGGGACCAACGACTGTGCAGGTAAAAGATAGCGTTAAAGCCGTCAGAATAAAGTAAAAAACAAACAAAGTGCGAAAAAAAGGCGACACCAACAAACTAAGGTTGGTGACAGCTGGCTTTTATTATGTGGGATTGAAAACTAAAGCTGGCTCTAACGCTATTGCAGCCGCTGTACATTATCTGTTGTGGGCTAACTTACGACTTACGATGTTTTCTTTCTCTTGCAGTGCCAAAACAATGCACAATGCGCCCCTCTGTGCGAGTGCATTAACGTAGGTGGTATTTACATGTGCATCAATCCATCTGGAAGTAAATGAAGAAAGCATAATTCAAATAAAGTGCTTTAAATGGATCCAAGCGATTCATTGTACATAAAAAAAAACACACACAGCGTTTTATACAGTGTATGCGCATACTCGCTCTAGTCCTCTGCTCGATAGACAATTTTATTGCAGGCAAATTTAAACTATTCTTCACATACCCGCCAGACACACAGTGATCTGGCTCGAGAATAGCGGGCCTGGGCCCGGGCTCTGTAGGCAAACGTGACGCGAACGCTCCGAGGCTCCATCTGTGGATGAGAAAACAAAGCGACATCTAATTACTCTATCTCTACATCGTGAATTCATTACGTCGCCTAGCTACCACTCCTCACGTGTCGACCATCGTCACAGCGTTGCTCTTCCTTTTGCCGCACTAACTCGTTTTATTATTCATTCATAGCCAAACACATCTGAAGACTGCAACCACCTTTCCGCAAAGACCGCATCTATATCAGATTACGCTCTTTTCAAGCAAGCAATGTCCGCTCATTTTTGTGATGTCACCTAGGTGTTTATTAATGCCTTTTTTTCCTTTTGCCGTTCTTCTTGTTATTCATGTCTTATTTCGCTTTTCTATGTAACTTTTGAATGAACGAACTTTATTTCCTCGTCATAAGCGAGTGGAGCACTGGGACTTAATGTATCAATGACGCTGACGAAAGGTCCCAGCCCCCTACAACAAACAGTTTCTACAGCAGTGATAAAAGAAGGAAATACATATAAAAGGCAAAAGTACAGAATTTACACAAGTACAAACATATTAAACTTGTAATACGCATTACACCACCACAATGCACACATATCACAACTGCACTGTATATATTCCTTTTGTGACGGGATGTCATGTACAGGTGCCCCAAAAGTAATACGGAGCACGCGAGCGGTGGCCGAAATGAAAAAAACTGCATGCCAGCGCGCTCTATCAGCAGATGCGCCGCTAAGAGCGAGGGGCGTCGGCACATCCGGCTGACCCATCTCGGCAACTTGATGCTCGCGTTATCGCCACCACGGGCGAAGCTATGCTGCTACCGTCACTGCTCGCCAGGGCGCTTTCAATAACGCATGCAAGGCTTTGTCGTTCGTCCGGGCCATGCATAAATGTTTGCCGTCGGCACCATGCGCCTTATGCTTCATCAGGAATTTTATCATCTTTGTCTGCGTGACAGCCGAAGCTTGCGCTCACATGGTGGCGAGTTTGTGTGCTGACGAGTACAAACTCTCGTGTAACGCTTTCCTAAATGCGGTGTAAATTTTGCTTCGCTCTAGGGAACGCATAAAAAAAAACAATGGCATGCAGGTGCTGTCTTTGATAAAAATAGGTGCTGAAAATATAGCAAGTGGGCTAATAACTCCAGACCAATTTCTTCAAGACAAATTGACTTTCTTACACTAGAGAACAAAAAGTTAAACGAATAAATGTAGCAATGAGCGGCAGGAAGGAAACAGTTAAAAAAAAGCCTCCAAAGGGGCCGCTTTATGCAAACTCAACAGTTTCATAACCGGTAAAGCCCCCCCCCCCCCCCCCCGCAGGTTGACGACAGGCCAAGTGCCAAAAAAGAGATTCTTATAAGCACCGCAGCGGTGGCCTATAGTCGTTTGAGCATCCGCCTCGCATGCGGGGGGTGCGGGGTTCGATCCCCAGCGCCGCTTGGTACCCACCGGTGATACGGTACAAGCTTTCCCCTGCCTGGTGCTCGGCTTCTTTAGGATGAAATGCTTGGGAAATGGGTCTTTAACCCCACCTTGAGTAGAACAAACAACTTTGTGCCATGGCGCTCTTTGGCCACAGATGCTCTTGCTACATAAAAATTCATTATCATCAGACTCGTAGAAGGAGTCGACGTCGCTTTCGGAGGTTGTCCCATATATTCTTACAGCCTCCCACCCAAAGGTCATCTGGACTCGTTCCGAGGCTGATACGAAATAGATTGCTTTCCAACGTTCACCAAACGACCTCACTTTTCAAATCGGCGTCCTTTGGCGTCCTCTCCAACAGCAGCACAGCCCGTTCTTCCAGCAAGACATTCATGACTCGCGCAATGTGGACGGCACTATAGTCTTGATGCTGGAAGACATCATCGTTAAAAAGGCCGTCCGAGTCATATGGGATAAGATGGTGGTCGAGAACGTCGCAGGAGCTGGCTTCGTTCATGCTATCGCCTTGATAATCGATGAGAAGGCTAGACGCCTTTTGCAAGACACGCCCACACGCGCATATATATCAACGAACGTTGCGGAAATCCCCATTTGACGAAAAATGCCGCCCCGAGTTCCATTGGAAGTTAGGCGCGAAATTGTTCTTCTGTGCGCGCAGGGTGTACCGCAACGGGAAATATGCCGCAGGACTGGAAGGTCGATGACTGCTGTTAATCGTATAATACAAGCTTACAGGGATGAAGGCGGCCGCCTTGGCGATGCTCCCCGTCCAGGTCGCGAGCGGTGCACTTCGGCTGAGGCTGACCAACTGATCGTCGCTGCAGTCGTTGCGGATCCTTTTCAAAGTGCAAAAGAAATTCGAGATGCCCTCGGCCTAGACATCAGTCTGAGCACCATTCGAAACCGTCTCCAGGAAGCCGGATTAAGGGGATGTGTGGCGGCGCAGAAACCGTATTTGACGGCAAGACAAAAGGAAACAGCGCTTTGCATTTGCTCGCGCCCATGAGCAGTGGACTGTGGACGACTGGCGACAAGTGATCTTTACAGATGAGTCAACATTCTCTTCAAGATGGGACCAGCAGCGGCGTGTTTGGCGTCCATGCAATTGCAGGTATGTCCGAATAAGACTGATTTGTGTGAAGTAAAGAGCACAGCGGTCTAAAGCACAGTAAGCCATGTGCGCGTAGAAGTAGAGAAATGAAACTGTTTTTCTTCGCTAGTCCTCTTGCAGCAGTTATTTAAGTTTTATGAGCCAAAAAGGGTTTTTCTTTTACCCCTGGCCTGACAATCGAGGTTTGGAGTTAGATTAGTCTTTTTAAATATATATTGCGTAGGAGCTGATCAACGCATTATTTTTTCGCACATAGGTACCTACCCGACTTCACGATGCAAGTAGTGAGCAGTGGTCGTTGTGCCGTGAACGTCTGGGGATCTGTCAGTGCAGAAGGCCTCGGCCCCCTTATTAGACTGCCATCAAAGTTTAACGGAGCCAGCTACTGCGACGTCCTGGACCACCATCTCATCCCGTACGCGTTGGACGGGCCATTTCAAGATGGAATATTCCTCCTGCAGCAAGACTACAGCCCCGTCCACACTGCGCGAGTTGTGAAGGCCCTGCTTGAGGAACGGGCTGTGCGGCTATTGGAGTGGACTCCAAAAGGCGCCGATATGAACATCATTGAGAACGCTTGGGGAACTTTGAAAAGTAGTCTGTCGCGTATGAATCACAGCACGCATCCAGATGACCTCTGGGAGGCAGTCAAGACAGAGTGGGACAACCTCCGAGAGCAACCCGGATACGTCGACTCTTTATACGAGTCCCTTCCTCGGCGCGTGGCCGATATCATCAGCGTGAGCGGGAGCTTTACCCGGCATAAAGTTTAAGCTTGCATAAAGAGTGCCTTTGAAAGTTTTTTTTTTAATCGACTCCACCCTGTTGCCCTTTTCTTCTTACATGTTCGCAAAATATAGCCGATTGCGGACGACCTCGTGTTCTGTTTCTTTTTTTCCTCCAGTGTAAGAAAACAAATCTGTGCTGAGGGAAGTGATCCTTATTTAGATCAACTGCTATACTCTTGAGGCCCTCTCTTTATAACGAAGACAACACATGCATGCTATCCTTTTTTCATACGCTTCCTTGCGCCAAGAAAAAGTTGACCACACTTGCCAAAGCGATGGACGAGCGTTTGTATTCTACAGCTCGCGCGCAAACCCGCAGAACACATCATGAGCTAGTTTGTTATTCATCCCAATAGAAACAGTGCAAACTTCACGAAGGACGCAGAAAGGGAACACGATCAGTTGTTAGCTCAGCGTGTCGTCTTTCCGTTCTGCGTCCTTCGTGAAGTTTTCATTGTCACAAACTCGCTGCGAAGCGAAGAGCGAGCCACGGCGGTACCCGCAGGCTGAATATGGCGGCACTCCTGAAAAAGCAAAAAGCGCAAGCTGCCGAACTTTCTACACGGCGCGAACAAACAGCAAACCCATGCATCATGTATTGAAAGCGCCCCTGGCGAACAGTGACGGTCGCAGCATAGCTTCCCCCGTGGCGGCGACAACATCAAGTTATCAAGATGGGTCAGCCGGATGTGCAGACGTACCCTCGCTCTTTACTGCGCATCTGCTGATAGAGCGCGCTGGCATGCAGTTTTTTTCCATTTCGGCCGCCGCTCGCGTGCTCCGTATTACTTTTGGGGCACGTGTACGTACAAACAAGCAGAAATGGAACAGAATGACATTGATCAAGAAAAGGAAACATCGGCTAGTAGCAATGCGGTTAACGCTTTTTTGAAAGTACCCAATCGAGCGCTAAAGTCTAACAGTTCCTCAACCTTGTTTAATATTTCAGTTGACTGATATAAAAATGTTTGCTTTCCATAACTTGTTCTTGTTTTCGGCTTGTGTCGGATGTTTCACCGTAGAAAGTGCCGAGATGTATCTGTATTGAATTTTTTACAGAATAATTTGTTTGTGTACAGTAAGCAGAAGTTTCTTATAATACATTTTGTCTGCGCGAAGAAGTGAATAACTCTGGAATAATGGGGCGGTTTCAAGATCTGCATAACGACCATGGTAATTGCTATATATACGAAGAATGCGTTTTTGCAAAAGAATTAGCTTGTTGTAGTTCGTTGTTGTTGTTGTTACCCATACCAAGATCCCATAGCAGAGCTTTGAACAAAACAGGGCATTGGATAACTGTAGTTCGAGCCAAAGAGGAATTAGGTGAGCTATTCTTTTATTATTACCTACGGATTTCGAAAGATCATTACATAGCCTGCTTATATGTGAACTACACGATAAATGTTCATCAAACCATACACCTAAGAATTTTTGTTCCTTAACGCGAGTAATTTCCGTGTCATTAAAATATAAGTTAATATTACTATGCATGTTTTTGTTACGAGGCCTGAATTAATGTACATTGCTTTTGCTGTATTGAGTTCTAGGCTGTTTTTGCTCAGCCATTCTGACAGACGATTTAGATGAGTATTTGCGCTGAAAGCAAGTTCGGAAATGTCACTGGATGTAAAAAATACTTTGGTATCATCGGCATACATTGCCATGTCTGGTGAGTCAGGTATTCGTACAATATCATTCACGTATATAAGGAACAATAGTGGGCCCAGTTTTGAGCCCTAAGGTACACTTTTTGTTAAAGGAAAAATGTCAGAAGAAATAGTTTACCTGAACAAATTGGCTTCGATTCGTTAAATAACTTATTATTAAATCACCAGCAATGCCACGTATCCCGTAGATTTCTAATTTTTGTAATAGCATTTTATAACCAATTCAGTCGAAAGCCTTTCTTAAGTCTAAAAAAAGTCCGAGTGTAACGCGTTGTTTTTCAATGTTTGCAATTATTTTATCTTTAATACTAAGAAGGGCTTGACCGGCCGACTTATGTTTTTTTGAAAGCTATATTGGCAGTCTTAGATCACATTGTGTTTAACAAAAAATGACCGCACCCTGTCAAATATCACAGTTTCAAAAATCTTTGAGAATATATTTAGGACAGATATTGGTCGGTAATTTGAGACTAGATCCTTCGCGCCGCCTTTGTGGATTGGTGTCACTCGTGTAGTTTTTAAGGCCGCCAGAAAAATTCCTGACGATATTGACAAGTTAACAATGTAAGCTAGAACTTCACTTATCTCGTTTGAGACGCACTTAATCGGCACCGGCCGAATTCCGTCGAGTCCGGGCGAGGCATTACTTTTCAGTTTGTCTATTAAATTTTGTATCTCTGCGCTATCTGCGGGCTGCATGAAAATAGTGCTAGTCACAGGTGTGATATCGATTGCATGAGCCACACTTTCATTACCTGCTCTTGAAGCACAAGATCCAGCTTGCAGGAAACTTTCGTTCATGCTTGTTACATGGCTTTTGTCCAGATACGGTGTTCGTGACCTGATACTCGACTTTCTACTTGTTATTTTATTCACAGCATCCCATATCAGTTTCGGTTCATTGCGTATGTCTGAGAACAGCTGTTCATATTACTCTCTTTTAGCTTTTTTCAGTTTGCTTTGAAGTTGGTTCCGAAATTTTTTAAAAGCTGCAAACTGTTCTTGATCCCTTGTTTTTACAAAAAGGTGATACATCGCATTTTTCTTTTTTATGTCACTATATAGAAGACAGTTTCCCCAAGGTTTTCTTACCTTCTTATTTTTGCTTCATTTTCTCCGTAACGGGAAAGCCGCGTCGTGGGAGCTTTTTATGTTTGCAAGAAAAGTGTCAAAAGCTGTATTAACATCGCATTCGTTGTAGACCGCCTGCCAGTCTATCGCGGCAATTAATTCCCGAATGTGTTCTAGCGTACACTCGTTTATCATTCGGCCGTAAAAAGGTGCACGGTAAGCACGGTTGTATGATATGAAATTCGTAATAGAAAATAGCGGTAAATGGCCGCTTATGTCAATTGCAAGCACACCTGTAATTATATCCTCATCATTTCTGCTTGTAACGCAAATGTCAATTGAAGTGGCACTATTCTTTGTAACTCGGGTTGGTAATGTAACATGGTTGCAGCAGGCGTAACAAGCTAGAGGTGATTTCAGTTCCCCCGCCCATGTATGCGGTGAGCTCATGTCTATGTTTACACCTCGCATGATTATCACAGGTTCATTACTAACGCAGGCGTGCGAAAGCACTGTATCTAGAAAACTGCAATTTTTTTCTTTGTCGCCAGTAGGAGGTCTATAGATGACCGATATTGTGGCCTTCCCTACATGTACTGTAAGGCATTCAACATCGTCAGTAACTACAGAGAATTTGTCCACTACGGTAAAACGTATTCCTTCTTTTATGTACATAGCCACACCTCCTCCCCTTTGGTTGGTTCTAGTTAAGTGATGCGAGCTATAACTATTAAAAATAGGTATGGGATCGTTTAGAGATAGCCACGTTTCTGTGAAAAGTACAACGTCAAATTTAATTTTTATGGATGCTATCAGGTTCTCTATTTCCTCAACTTTGTTCTTTAAACTCGTGGCATTAATATGCATGGTCGAGAAACTTTTTAAACCGGTAGTTTCTTCATTTAGGCAAGATATGTCATAATAAGAGTCGCTGATCGATGGTACTGTCATAATGAATATTTTTCAAAGCATTGAAAAAGTGCCTAAGTGTCTATCCACTCTCGGGTGTCATCTTTGCCAAGTCATTTTGGGAAGCTTTCCGGATGATCGTTGAAGTCCCGTTTTTCCGTGCCAACACCCGCCCGAGTGCAATGATATTCCTTTTCCCGATTTTTAACCTTTTACGCTATCTGATTTATTTTCTATTTTGTACTATATATCTGCCGCTTTTATGTTCTATTTTTGCTTCTTGTAACCCACTCCACTGTACAATGCTTCGGCGATTGACGGTATGCGAAATAAATAAATATGATGAGAGGTGAGACATGACAGCCCTGACGGACGGGTCTTCAGGAGAGTCAACAAGCACCTTTTTTATGGGGATGGCTCAACTCCGCACAGGGTTAGGAATGGGGGGATTCGGGGATATTTAGTGGCCGGCTATGGCTGCCTCTCATACGAAGCTTCACAACCCGTCGAGCCTCTCTATGTCGCCCGCACGGATTAATCTAAGCTTCATACAATATCCAAGTTGGACGATGCTGCCGACGCTTGCTCTCCAGGCCTGGACAATCCCATACAAGGTGAACACACCGCACCTGCCACCACTATTAACCGCCCCTGCACAAGGCGCGGCTCATTAAACGGTGATGCTCCTTGCACTTCAAGGAGATTTTTTTGTGACTGTTTGGGGACGGTCAAAATTTGCAACATATAATACGCCTTTTAGTGTGAACCCCTGACTGCATTTCAGTAAACATCATCTTGACTCACCCCTGCCTGAATGAGTTATTGTGACTCGTTAGGAAACCCTAATGTTGCCCCCTTCAGGATATTAAGCTAGAGAGATCTCAGGTAGTCAGCAGGATTCTTTTCTATAGAGCGACGAAACTCTTATTAATGCGAAATCATCAGATGGAATGCGGTGGCTCAGTGGCTATGGCGCTCAGCTGCTGTATCGAATGAGGCGGGTTCGATCCCGGCCGCGGCGGTCGAATTTCGATGAAGGCGAAATTCTAGAGGACCGTGTACTGTGCGATGTCAGTGCAGATTAGAGAACAACAGGTGGTCATAATTTCCGCAGCCCCCCACTACGGCGTCACTCATAGCCTGAGTCGCTTCGGGACGTTAAACTCCCGTTACCCATCAGATGGCTAAATCTCGAGGTCATGCCCGCAAGGAACGGCACCGTGTGACGTCACGAGCCTACTAGTCACGTGATGAAGATGATGACGTCACGTCAATAATTAATTAAGGCTAACCAACATGAGACGTCTGAATAATGCTAATTAATTGTAACTAGGTAATTCCAAGTACAATTATTATAATTAGTGAAGACATCATATGAGTATGATATGATCGAAATCACGTCACAACGATGTAATAAGACGTCATACCAAGTCCCCACCCATCCCCCATCCCTACCCTCTAATTCATGAAGGTGTAGAGCAAATCTCACCGATGGCTATACACTAGCTGACCTCAATGTGGTGGCAGTATTGCCGACTAGTTCTGGGTGGTGTCTTATTATTTCCCTTTGCATATGGCTTACATGTTTTAGTCAAGTTGGAGACTAGCTTGCGAAAGTGGTTCGTACCGATGACATATGCACCTTTATTTGCATGCTTTAAGGGGATGTCCAACGAGATGTAGAGATGTGAGAGCTACTTCGCCCTTTCCTCTCCTCAAAACCTTTTTTTTTTCTCAAAACACATGCCTTCGCATTCCTCCACGTAAGCAGACTTAATTGCCCTCACAATTTTTCATTTAGACTGCACATGATCAGAGACAGAAAAGACGTCTTTAAGCAGAAGCATGCTAAACCTATGCATCATGTCTTGGTGACCAAGAGTAATGTCGTGCTTGCCTGTCACATCGGAATTTTTTTTTAGGGATTTAGTTTGTCCTTAGGACCTGTAGGCACTACAGAGGAAGCACGGTAAGAGCGTTATAAGCAATTACATGACCGCAAGCGGTGAAATGCCCAGAAAAAGTTCAAAATAATGTTTTGAGGAAAATGCACTAAACTTTAACTCAAGAAAACAGACATAAATAGGTATTGAACCTTAACTGTTTAAATACAAAAGTTAAGGCGTCATGTGGAAATGATTTACCAAGAACACATTATTTATTCAATTGTAACGAGCTTTCTTGCCGAAAAGACCATTTAAAAGTGGTCCGTTGTGTTATAATGGCACATTACGCAGAACACAAGGCGCACCGTACTGTATTTACTTAGTCGTTATAACTGTGGAAACGGAAAGGAAATCAAAGGCGTATAGGTCATCTAAGGGAAGATTAGAGTGGCAAATATTAGACCAACACGATCAGCCCGATGCAACATACAGGGTGTTTCGCCTAAGACTTCACACAATTTTTAAAAACAGATTTTTGAGTTTGAAGAGTACTTTTTTCGGCATAGCATTGCTAGCGCTGCAGTACAGCAGAGTACAGCTAAGATGTTCTAACTTGCGTGCTCCTCAACTAATATTGATTAGTTAAATTTTTAATATTGACAGTTAGGTTCCTTAATTAGCAGCGCGTAGTCCACCGCAGTTTCCATACCAGTTTTTAGAATTTCTAATACGCAGTTACCCTTGGCACTGTGGCCCAACAAATTTTGCCAACATCATAGCCAAAATACATGCTCTTTCGCGAAACTTGCAGGCAATGCAACCTCTCCTGTACACGTAACACGTCGAAATAGCGAAAATTTGTTGGGCCACTTCGCCGAAGGTGAGCGCGTTTTCGAAATTCTAACAACTAATATGGCTATAACATGCAGTAGGCTGCACGTCTCTCAATAATTCGGAGGCCTAAGGGTAATAAAAAAGTTAACAATTCAATATTACTTAGCCACCCTGCTATTAACATGTTTTAGTTGCATTCTGACGTAATACACCACTGACAATGATATGCCGAAAAAAGCGCTCTTCTAACTCAAAAATTATATTTTTAAAAATTGTGTAAAGACATAGATGAAACACCCTCTATAAGGGAACAGCGGCGGCGTATTGAGTATCTCGTCACCAGAGACGGTGCACTTCCACATCAATCGTAAATTCGACGTTTCTTCCTGAGAAAAGCGCGATTAAACACGGGACACGTAAAGGCAATAAGTTTGTTCTGTTCATGCCCGGCACGCGCACCAAGCGTCTGCACAACCGCCAATGTCGCACGTCAACAATTAACGGGAATACACTTCTGGTGGGTGAAAAGCATGATGTTGCTACTTCACGAGAAAAGGCACCCTGGCTGGTTTGCTCGGTATAGGTGCCAGACGCACTTATCGGAGATCTTGAACCGAGCCACCGCCGTGAAATTTTTTTGCAGCACGGAAAATAAGACGACGAATCGTCTAAATACTGCCGAGAACGGTGTCCGAAGTTCGCAATCATCATTAGTCGCCGCGCGACTGAGCGATTGAGAGATTTCCCTTTTAAAGCAAAAGCTTTACTAGCCTAGCTGCGCCGATTTCAGAGTCTGCACGAATGACCTTGAAGTGGCCTCTCTTAGTAAAAAAAAACAGAACATTGCGCTCTAGGTGCGAACCGAACCCGGGGCTAAGTCATGCGAGACAGGGACGCTACTACTCCGCCACAAGTTTTTTTAAGAGCGTTAGCTCCTACTCACCAAGTTTCGAGATTACGTGGGGTCTGCTACCACCCTGGGATCACAGCGCCATGTGTGGCTGTAACTAGAAAACAGCGCATCTCGCACTGAGACTTGTAGTGCCATTTACAATAGCATTGTAGAACCAACCAGCAGCCGCGTGCCAGTGATGACGTCACGGTCCAATACGGTGGATAGAGGTGGACCTATGTGAGTAGACGTCAGAGGACGAAATGGCGGCATAGTTTCGGTTTCTAGAATTGAAGATGGCGGCCATTAAAATTGGTTATGCCCTCCTATATCTTCTCCTTATCCCCCCCCCCCCAGGTATGACGTCAGGGGACGAAATGGCGGCATATTTTCGGTTTCTCGAATCCAAGATGGCGGTCATTAAAATTGGTCGTGCCCTCCCATCCCTTTCCCCCCTCAGGTCAGTAAAATATGACCTCTATAAGGTGAACGTGCGCAGTAGTCGAGCCAGCACGGCGGCCTGTTCACCTCACGTGGTGGCTTTCCGCTATTGGGCGCGAGGACATACTGTGGCGCCAACTCTCAGCGGCGCGCGCCTGACGCACTAAGTGGGATGACGCGCGTTGAACTGCTACTGTGTGACGCTTTTCCAGGTAGTTTAGTTGCGCGCTAATTGTTTATTTATTCATTTATTAAATACACTTGGTTATGGACCTGTTTACGCTCAATTTGAGGCATCAAGCTCACTCGGCAAAAGCAAGGCACGTTACCGTGTGAGCGAGCTGTTTAAGTGGCAACGACTGTGCATCGACCTGCGTTGTTGGCGATGCTATGGAGTGGACTGAAGGTGCCACACCACCAGTAAGAGGTAAGTGGTCACTGAATCTCGGTAATAAGATTACTCCGTGACAGGTGCGGAGCGCTTTCGGGCAGTGGCGGCGCAAGCGGCGCCGTACAAATGCACCCTTGAACTCGGTCGGAGCAGTCAGGTTGGACGGTGGAGACGACGCGGAGAAATATTTAAATGTAACTGTGCTGTATTTCAGGCCGCGCATTCTTGTTTATTGACCGCGATCATATTTCCATTCGAGCTTTGGGCGAATGTGTGCTTACCCCGCGCTGAGTAGTTTTGTGGACCTTTTCCTCATGAGGTCACCATTTCTAATGTTCTCTCTCATGTTTACGGCTTTCTCGGCCCTTTTAAATTATCACTCCATTTAAGGTGGCGTGAATGTTATTTTTTGTCTGTTACGCTGCAGAATCTTTTATTTAATTTCAGTGCAACTTCCGTTGTCGAGCATCAATGACTTCATTGAGAAGAAATTTGAGACCTCCCGGTTTTTGATTGAAGGGGAGGCCGTCTATGAGGCGAAGCACGTGGTGGTGTGCAGCTGTAGCTTTGCAAAGACGATGAGGTCCCGTTTGTTGGGCTTATCCTTCAGACCTCCGCTGTCAACAAAGAACCTCACGAACTGGAGATAGGAATAAAAATGGCCAGGCTTAGCTTGGTTAAGCCAAGAATGCGTTGCATATCTCGATGGAGTTCCGTGCTGCTCCGTTGACTCTTGACTCGATCGCCATTGAAACTGCCCGTGTAGCAGCGCTCGATCGCCTTTGAGTCGATAGGCTATCGGTTCGAGGGCCCTCGAAATGCCCGTGTGACAGGGGCATAAGACTGTCCCGGCGAAGGAGCGCAGCTCTTTTATACATATGCCGTGACGTCAATCATAGCGCAGCGCCCCTAGCGGGAGGAGCGGGAGTCAGGTGGTGGCTGCGGCCGCGCGCGACCGCGCGAGTTGGGGCCCAGCTTTTCCTCCGGCTGTCGTAACGTCACGTCACGTGGTTTGGTGGCTGCCCGGCCGCGCCCAAGGGCTGAACTGAGTGATTGCAATATGCAACGCATAAAAGGAAAGACAGTGACTACTGCATATTGCACTTCCAAAGCAGGGTATGAATACTAACGTTAGTTTCATGGATGGAATATAACTGTTGTAGTTTATCGTTTGCTCTGCAGACAGTTTTCTGTCACTTAAATTCTACATAATGCTAACAAATATTATGAAACATTGTAACATGTAATCTGCATCTACTGCTGAAACAAGTGAGAACATTGTAACGTAAGGTGTGTTTTGTAAAGCTTTCAAATTTATGCTGATATGCGTGCTTTGTTTTAGGAAACAAAAGTTGGTTATGTCTTTATTTTTTCTAGCCAGCACAAGTGCAAGCACATGGTCGCTCTGCTGCTGCACATTCATGACGCAGAGACTTTCAACCTCATGTCATTCACTGATTTCCCTCAGCAATGGGGAAAAGATCAGAAAGCCGGTGTGAAAGTAAAATATGCACCAAGGAAGATAGTGGAATTCAGTGGTTGTTTTCGTGCAGCATCGACTGAGTTGACTTGCACGCCAACCTCCTTCCTTATGGCCTGAAGAGCAGCAGGGATATCTGAAGCAGATAGTGTAATTTATTTTCGCAGTCAAAAAATGCAATAAATATATAAATAATGCTGCTGACAATGATACCTTGATTGTCATCTGAACTGGGATTGATAACTACTTCATCCCCTGAGTCAGGTGCACTGTCTTCGATTTCTCCTTAGTAAGATGCACTTGCTTCAATCTCTGGTTCACATACAGGCAACGGTAACAGCTTCTCTTTAGGAAAAATGTCGCTCAACGCCCTGTCTTCTTGAAATAAAATGTCAGCTTCAGATGTGCATTTCTCCAAAGTGGTACTGCAAACCGTTCTCCACCCTTCCTGCATGCACTGCAATATCAGCCTTAATTCCTCTCTAGTGACATTCTTGACTAACAAATAAAGAAGCTATGTAACACCGATAAAGATACGATGGCGAACATCCTAAAGAGCACCTGGTCTTTGTATTTATTGAAGTGGTTGTTTAAACTTTAAGAATGGATGCAGTGGAGATTTAGCCAAGCCGCTTTAAAATGCGTTCGTACATGCTTGTCACGCGCGTGGAAGGGGCTCAAAATGCAAAGCAATGATATGAGCATCATTACCAGACACTGAAGTTAACACTTGTAAGAAAAAGGAAATGGCGCTGTATCTGTCTCATATATCGTTGGACACCTGAACCGCGCCCCGTAAAAAAAGGGATAAGGGAGGGAGTGAAAGAAGAAAGGAAGAAAGAGGTGCCGTAGTGGAGGGCTCCGGAATAATTTCGACCACCTGGGGATCTTTACCGTGCACTGACATCGCACAGCACACGGACGCCTTGGCCTTTTTCCTCCATAAGCATAGGAGCGCCAAAATAGAAAATAAGCTTAATTATGGAAGTCACATGCCACAGGCAACACTTGGTGCACTTTTATGAGTCTCGCGACAAAATGAATACATCCATTCATCAATTACACGCTAACGTTACCTAAAGCGTCACTGCACAAAACAGGCGCAGCAAGCAAAAACAGGTTTATTTGAGACACAGTGCAATACTTACTTCCAAACATGTAAATATGCTACGCAGGGCGTGCTACGCGCGAAATTAAAACTGCGTAACCGCGTCCGACGCTACCACGCACATTCAGCTTACCTCCGCCCTGTGCCCTGTTTCGGCGACGCCGAGCAGAAGGCTGACGATCCAAAGGTCGAACAGGCAGGCTCTGAGACACGGAGGAAGACAAAGGTTTCTTGCTCCGTGCTCTGAGACGGCACTGCGTCGCGTTGAAGCCAGCGCCTTTTCCATCCTGTCAGCAATCAACCTTCGTTAACTCCACAAGAGAGACATGCACGGACGCCAATCGGCACGGCAGCTTGGGCCGCTACTCACTGAACTGTTTAGCGCAAACTCCATAGACGAAATCTAGTTCGCTGAAATGTTTTCTGCGCGCACGAGAATAGACACTCACATCTTTTCCCATTTGCAGCTTGATTAACCAAACTTCTCGTAGCTTCCTGTCTTTCGGATATAAGTGGAAGCTTACGCCTGGTTGTGCCGCGTAAAGGGGGACCCACATGGAGCGTTTTTCTCGCGGAAAACTGGCGTCCGGCCGCCGGCGGGCGGCCGTTCGCCGCCGATCAAGCCGGGCTAGATATGACAGCCCGACGGTCAGCCGCTGGCCGACAGCGGCCATCGTGGCCTGTCAGTGCGGACCAATCAGGGCGCGACTGCGTCCGGCTTCCGCCCGCTTCTACAACATGGCCGCACCTGCCGAAGCGGCCGCTCGCTTCACCATGAACTAGCCGTTGCGCGCTACACTGTGCCTCACGTTCATGGCAAACAAAAGTCACATGGAGCTTCCACTTGGTCTGAAGATGCCCGCACCACAAAATTTTAGCGAAGAAACGCGCCAGAGTTTCAGAATGCTTCTGGACTTTTAAGGCTGCTAGGCTTAGCCACTACGTGTCGGGTGACGTCAGGAAGCGCGGGAGGTTCAAAGAGGTTAACTATGTTGGTTCAGAAAGGGGTCACAAAGAATAATTCGCTCTCTTTGTCGTCATGGGATCGATACTAGCTTAATTTTAAATGCAAAGCAGTTCTTTTCAGCATTTTAATAAGCATATAGAATCGCGCCGTTTCCAGTAATGTAGAAATCCTGGCGGCTGCGGTCTGGCGGCAGCCGCCCATTTTCCGCCGCTTGTGGTGCTGCACGGTGGCGGTGCGTCGGCGTTCCGCCGCGACGCTCAAAATCCGCAGCGCAAGTTCGCTCCATGTGGATCGCCCTTAATTCCGGCATTGAGGCACAGGGCAGTAAGCGACCATGGCGAAAGCTGAAATAAACTGTAGCAGC
Source organism: Amblyomma americanum (assembly GCA_030143305.2). Lineage (NCBI taxonomy): Eukaryota > Metazoa > Arthropoda > Arachnida > Ixodida > Ixodidae > Amblyomma > Amblyomma americanum. Next base: position 85,409 of record JARKHS020034845.1, read on the forward strand.
GGCAACGACGAGACACGATCAAATTGTAAAATACTGGCACTCACCAACAACGAAAAATGCTGATGGTAGCTCGAATTTTAGTATTTAGAACGCATAAATTCAACCGGCCATCCGCTTCTGCAACAGTAAGAGGAGACCCGCGATCCAACTTGCTGCGCAAAATATGTACCTTCTGAGCGGGTGCCAAGACTGGGGCCACTAGCAGGTCACCATTGCTGACAAAATTGTGGCCCACCCGTTTGGCGCAGAGTGTTCCAGTAGCGGAAAACGAATCGGCATGATTCGGAGCACAAAGTTGTTTTTCGAGTTGAAGCCTGGTGTGTGTGCGGGATTCGTACCGACGACCTTTGGTCCTCGAAACCGCAATGGGGCGACCTTCAGAGGGTCGTGGCGGCTGAACCAGTGGTCGCCGAGGAATGCGGGTGGTACCAAACGAATCGTCGTTTCCTGATATACGCTATGGTATCCGAATTTGTCGAAAGTATAGGTGAAAACAACTTAGCTAACGCTCTTCATTTGATTTCGCATTCGCGAATCATATATATATATATATATATATATATATATATATATATATATATATATATATATATATATATATATATATATATATATATATATATATATATATATATATATTTACTGCCTTACTTTGGCAAAAATCAACCAGAACAACAATCAGCATAAAATCAAGCACACTATTGTTGCAAGAAAGAATATATTTACAGTTATTTACACAAGCGAAAGGAACACCTGCGAGCGGCGCAGAGAACACAGCCAGAACTTCGTTGTCGTCTTCGTCTCCTTCCACTCGTTCAATCGCTCGTTGCCGTCGTCGTCTACCCGCTTCAGGACCCCCGGCTGTTGAAACGCCGTCTCGGCGTTAGGGCAGCGACGTATGAGCTTCGTGATAAGGCTTAAGGCGGCATACGTGGACGACGTCGGTGGTGGGGCCACGGGACGATGGCGACGACGCAAGGGGAGCAACTTCATACTTCGGTGACACAGCGCACCACACGGTAAGGGCCACCGTAGTGAAAAAGAAGCTTGTCGGAGAGGCCGACGCTGCCAAACGGAGTCCAGAGAAGGACGACTGATCCGGGGTGATATTGGGCTGCCCGGTGACGGCGGTCGTAGGAGGAGTTCTGGGAAGCTTCAGAGCCATGCAGCCGACTACTGGCTATTTCGCGCACTAGAAGGCTGCATGAGTGTATCCAAAGGCAAAGTGGGGTGCCTACCAAACAAACGGTAGAAAGGGGAAAAGCCTGTTGTGTCATTCCGTGAAGAATTATACGCAAACGTCACAAAATGCAAGGCTGCGTCCCAATCTCGGTGGTCTGGCGAGACGTACATTGCTAACATGTCGTGAGTGTGCGGTTGAACCTTTCCGCAAGTCCGTTGGTTTGTGGATGGTAAGCTGTCAGGAGCTGATGCTGCGTGGCACACGAACGAAGAATGTCATTAACTACTCTGGACCGACCATAACGACAGCGGTCGGTGAGCAGTTGACGAGGGGCGCCATGGTGAAGAATGGCGTCTTCTAGAAGAAAATCAGCGATATCGGTAGCGCAGCTGGTAGGCAATGCACGCGTGATGGCGTACCGAGTCGTATAATCAGTTGCGACTGCGATCCACGTTTTGCCGGAGAGGGACGTGCGAAAAGGGCCAAGAAGGCCGACGTCAACAAGGTGAAAAGGTTCCGGAGGTACGTCGATGGGATGTAGAAGACCGGCAGGCAGAGTGTAGGGCCTTTTCCGGCGTTGACACAGGTCGCAAGCGGCAACGTAACGCTTGACGGAACGATACAGACCAGGCCAAAAGAAGCGGTGCCGCACCCGAGCGTACGTGCGGGACACGCCAAGGTGGCCGGCTGTCAGCAGATCGTGCAATTCTTCAAGTACAGAAGAGCGTATACGTTGGCGTATGACGAGCAGCAGAGGAGGAACATCGGAGCGTAGGTTGCGGTGATACAAAATGCCATTCTGGAGCACAAGTTTCAGAGACGAAGATCAGTTTGCAGAGCGGAAGCCATCAAAGATAGGTCATAAAGATGAGTTGTGGCTCTGTTCGTTGGCGACATCAGGGTGATGTGATGACACCCTGACTTGTACACGACGGAGTATGAATATTCTTGCAAGCGCGCAAAGCCCAGCGACAAAAGTAACCGGAGGGATCTTTTAGTGAAGACAGCCAACAGAGAGCGTGGTGATCAGTGACAACAGCGAATGGACGGCCGAATAGGTAGGGTCGGAATTTAGCTACTGCTCAGAAAAGGGCGAGACACTCGCGCTCAGTAATGGAGTAATTTTGCTCTGCGGCGGAAAGTAGGCGGCTGGCATATGCGATAACTCGATCTTGACCCTATTGACGTTGGGATAGCATGCCGCCGATCCCAAATCCGGAGGCGTCGGTGCGAATTTCTGTGGGAGTCAACGGGCAAAAATGGGTTAAGATGGGCGGAGTGGTCAGCAAATGAACGAGGGAGTAAAATTTTCATGCCCGAGCAATAAGGACAAGGCGAACTTAAACATAACTGGGCTTATTACATCGCAGCTACCGGGACGCAAATCTGCGTATCGGCGTCGGCCATCGAGTCTTCGGGTGTTCCAGTCCCTAGAGGGACAGTGGTGCCTTGGACTAGGGGCGCCAACCACGCTCAGCCTGGAAGACATCGGCAATCTTCGGGCAAGCAGCAAGACTAGTTTATTAGAGCAATAAAGTTTATTCACTCACTCACTCCAGTCCCTTGCGTGTTCCGGCTGCTCGCGCATGTGGCGCCATCTCTCAGTCCTGCCGCTCACCACACCCTCCCTTCTTTATGAGTTGCTGGGCTACAGGTTCAGACGATTCGGAGGTTTCACGACGCGTCCACTTCTTGTCGTGACCGTCCCTGGTTGCGGTTGCAGAGGCTGGAGGTGACTGCTGGTGCGACAAGCTATCCCGCTTGTGGTTTGTACTACATAAGAACGCGGAGAGGGAGCTGGGGCATTCACATTCCCTTTAGAAGCCGCGCCGTAGAGGATGCGGACTGCTGTGCTCGGCAGCAGGCGTTCTCTTTCACAGACCCTGTGTCGGCTGTCTTAATCGATGCGTTGTTTCGCCCTGTACACCTGGTTTCTATTCCGGCAAGGGCGAGTGTTCCGACGCGGTCGGAACTCCGTTGACACAGCTGGCACGTCGGTTCTCACTCGGCGCCCCATGAGTAGCTCAGCCGGAGAGTAACCATCACGAGCTGCCGTGTCACGGTGAGCTAACAGCGCTGTAATAATGTTCGGCGATTTCCTGAGGAGCCGTTTTGCTGTTTGTACGGTTCTTTCGGCCGCTCCGTTGCTTTGGGGATAGTATTGGCTGCTTGTGATGCGCTGTATTTTTGCGAGGGGACGACTGCAGGTTAAGATTACCGCATCGTAAACGGTCGAAGAAATAGACCAGGTGGCATGTGGAAAAAACCTCTATTGTAAGCCTTAAGAGGAAAGGATTCACAAACACATGAACAGGATAGCAAACAAACAAAGGGCGCCGCCGCGGTGGCTCAGTGGCTATGGCGCTCGGCTGCGGACACGAAAGACGCGGGTTGGATCCCGGGCCTGTGTACTGTGCGATGTCAGTGCACGTTAAAGAACCCCCTCAAAGCCTGAGTCATAGGCGTCCCTCATAGCCTGAGTCGCTTTGGGACGTTAAACCCCCATAAACCAAATCAAACAATCAAAGGCAACACGCACGGAAGACAAAGGAGAGCTCGTGGGGCAAAAAAGGAGAGGTTCACTCGGAGAGGTTCACTCAGCTTTCAATGTAAGGCGAAATATCCAGCGTTCCACGTGTGGGCTTGGTAGATGGTCCGTCGGGCGAGGAGGTGTAGCGGGACGTCTGCGCAGTCTATGCGCTCTGGTCGATGCCCTGATGGAACACAGGCGCGTTCCCAGGTCAGGTAGCCCGGGCAAGCAGTGGTGGAGACAGAGGCGGCCCGTGCTCTGTAGCTGCCGAACATGAAGGGAACAGCGGCGCCTGGGTCTGGTGGCTCAGGCTCTCGGCGACGGCTCTCCAGGTCTGGTAGCCCGGACGTCTACGGCTGAGGCCCAAGCCTGGAAATTCGGGCCACCAGCAGATCTCCAACACGTCCGTCGCCGACCGCGTTCCACCTGTTCTCCCTCGCACGCGCTCTTCGCCACGTTTCACTTCCGCTTTTTCTTCTCGAGCGTCTTCGCGAACCGCAGTGTGGCGCCAGTTCCTTACAGAAGCCCTCAAGCGAAGTTTTTTTCCACGGGAAAAGCTTTATACGAACGGCGACACACTCTTGATGGTTGAATATCGCTGACGTGCTGGAGTCATTTCACCACACAAGACACACCAAAACACCGCACACATACAGCACGCCTCAAACGCTTGCTCACACTGGTCCACGGTTCACACCACAAGCGCTTGAAACACAATATGCATACAAAAGCAGTGAAAAAATCAGTCAACAAAGCAGGCGGGCGAAAAGCGTCCAAGAGCTTATGCACAATGTCACAAGCACTAGTGTTGTGCCTAAAGTAACACCTCCACTTTCACAGCTGGCTCAAATAATCCGCGCCACATTTTTTTTTTGATCTCTTACTATGCTCAACTTGGCCTAAATACTTTTGGAGCACGAGGCTCCATTGGAACTCGCAGCTGTTTAAATGTTTGGCCTGGGACTATTACTAGAGCGAGTAATGGTCGGTTTGGATCCTGAAGGTTTGTACATAGAGCAAAATATCGTTCCCTTTTTCCCTTCCTGTAGCGCTTCCCTTTATTTTAATTATTTTTATTTCCACAATACTGCAGACCCTCATTTGAGTCCAGGCAGGGAGGGCAGAAAAATACATTCACTCCACACAAAAACAGTTACATCGTAAAACACAGAACAATAAAATTGTGCAATGTAGTACATATATTTAAAATAGCTCACAGAGTGCCTTCTCAAAATCAACAGCCGATATCACCTGTAGAGGCATGGCGTTCCATTCGTCAATTGTTTGTGGAAAAAAAGAAAATTTAAAAGTGTTAGTATGCGCGAAGTATGGTGCTAAGGTGTGATCATGATGACGACGAGTTCTACGCGTTTCTGAAAACTGCACATAGGGGACTGGAGAAATGCCTAGTTTTCCATGGATTAGCTGGTGAAGGAAGGATAGGCGGGCTATCTTGCGTCCGACATGGAGTGGTTTAATATAATTTGCTGCCATTAACGAAGATGGGGAATCAGTTCTCTTGTATCTATTAAATATGAAACGTACTGCGCGTCTCTGTATTTTTTCTAATTCTTCTATGTCTTTTTTTGTTTGGGCGTCCCAAACGATGGCGGCATATTCAAGTTTTGGTCTTATAAGCGTATCGTAGGCTAATAGCTTGCAGCTGCTAGGTGCGTCCCTAAGTTTATGCCGAAGAAAACCAAGTTTACGTAAAGCTGAGGATTTAATGTGGTCTATATGGTCATTTCATTTTAGTTGCGAGTTTATTACAATACCAAGATACTTATACCTTGGCACTTCTTTAACCGGAACGCCATTAATGCAATAGTTGAAGGAAAACGGATTTTTCCTCCTTGTTATCCGCAAGAGCACAGTCTTCTGAGTATTTATTTCTATACCCTATTTTTCACTCCAGGAAACGACACTAAGCAGAGCATTATCTAAATGTTCCTGGTAAGAAACGGAAGATACCGGAGTGTATATCATGCAATCATCGGCAAACAGAGCAATCTTAACAGCTGGGTTAATACCGGAAACTAGATCATTTACATAAATTAAAAAAAGTAGAGGACCAAGCACACTTCCCTGAGGGACCCCAGAGGTTACAGGGAGCGGGGGAGAACAACTACCGCCAATCTCCACAAACTGCGTCCTGTGTTGTAGATAAGCTGCAATCCAAGCAATGAGCGGAGATGGTACACCAATGAGCTTCAGTTTTAAAAGAAGTTTGTTATGTGGCACCTTGTCAAAGGCTTTGGCAAAATCTAAAAATAAAACACCAGTTTGGCCTGACTTGTCTAAAGCTGCACTGAAATTATGAATGGCTATTATCAGTTGGGCAGTAGTAGAGAATCCTTTCCTAAAGCCGTACTGAGCAGTGTTTAACGCGCCATTACTGTTTAATATTGCAAGTATATGATTGGCAATAATATGTTCAATAAGCTTACAACAGGATGTCGTTAGAGAGATTGGGCGGTAGTTGCTTACACAGAGTCGATCATCATTTTTATAAACAGGAATAACCTTCCCTGTCAGCCAATCAGGCGGCAAGGAGCAAAAAGTTAAGGAAGCACAAAATATTTTGGACAAAAAACGAGACAATGATTCAGCATAGCGCCGCAAAAATGCATTAGGGATGCCGTCAGGGCCGGAAGAACACTTCGTATCTAATCGGAGTAGCATTTAAATGACACCCCCATCAAATACAATGTCTAAAGGTTCAAAGGGATCACAAAGAAAACCGTCATTTCCATTTCCATCAGCTGAGAATACAGAGTGGAAATAATTATTAAAAGCTGTGGCAATGCCCATTTGGCACCTAACAACGCATCCATTCGCAACTATTTGCTCGATCGGCTTATGAGACTCTCTGATATGATTCCAAAACTTAGCAGGGTTACTTTTTATGAATTCCGGGAGACATTCTGTGAAATACCATTTCCTGGCAAATCTAATATTCGAAGAAAGTTCAGCTGCAAGTTCTGCTAAAAGATCTATGTTTGCCCGTTTCCAGCACTTCAGGCGCTTTACTTTACGTTTGAGATGAATAATGTGGCGATTAATCCACGGATTGTTTTTCTTTACAGCTTTTTTTTTGTCTGGAATGAAATTCAACAGACAAAATTCACAGTGCTCCTCGAAAGTATTCCACAAAACTGAAACGTCTTCACCCGAAAATCTGTCAAAAGCTATGTCTAAATAATCAAGTACTGATTCATCATTTGCACGTGAAAAGTCTTTTATATCATTAAGCAAATTTTTGCGCGGTTTATCACAAAAAGCAAATATTACAGAAACAAGTACCAGTCTGTGACCTGATATTTCCTCCAATACAGAAGACATGTGCACAGAAAACAAGCGGCTGACAAATACTAAGTCTAAAACGGAATTGCACATTCCTCGCACCCTTGTTGGCTCAGTTACAACTTGTACAAGGTCATGAGCAATCATTAGATCTGAAATTATGTCTGCATTTTCAGAAGGCTCAAAAAATCCAGTATACCAATTCATATTTAGAATATTAAAGTCTCCAGAAATAATGATTTTACTGTTCCTAAATGAATACATATGATCCTGCAATTTGCGCATATAGTCAGGACCAGAATCTGGAGGCCTATACAGTGCGCCAAGAATGAAAGTGTGACCAACGTAATTAACCTTTAGGAATAAACTTTCATGGTTGTCTATTTGCTGCAAAACCTCACTTTTAATATCACGTTTTAATAGGATAGCGACGCCGCCGCCGCGGGAACCCCTATCACGCCTAAAGACATGGTAAGAGGGAGGAAAAACGCAGTCATCACTAACGCCACAGTGAAGCCAAGTTTCAGTTATCACAACTATGTGGGGACTATGAGTGATCAGTAATACTTCAAGCGATTCTGCTTTATTGACTATGCTCTGAGCATTGAGGCTAATAATAGTTAGGTTTCGATAGTTTGCAGAAGTGCGAGCGGGTAGTCAGTCAGAGTTCCGTGCAGGGTCCGAGGCGATTTTAGTACGGCTATTCGATGCGTCGTTCCAGACAAACGTTTCATTGTCAACAATCAGTCTATCGTGAACTAACCTCACTTTATGGCCGTCATCATTTTCCTTTCGAGCTGACTGCCAGAGTAACTTGCGTTTTCGTAATGTTTCCTGAGAGTAGTCGTTCTGAATGTAAATGCCAGTGCCTTTTAGTTTCCCTACGTTTTTAAACACGGCGTTCTTTTCATCAAGATCTTGTAAATGAACTATTATTGGCCTCTTTTTATTGGTTGATTTACCAAGTCTGAGGAAACGGTCTACTGATGAAGCAGAGACATCAAGCTGCTTGTGAAATACTTCATTAAGAACGGTTTGCTTTAAATCTTTTTCAGTTTCTTCCTCTTTTTCTGATACTCCATAAATGACTATGTTTGCGCGCCTGTTTCGATCTTCCAAACCGACCAATTTTCGGTTTTGCATATGAAGAGACTGACGAGCAGAATTCAAGTGTTGCTCGACAGCTTTTTCTACTTGAATTATACGATCAGACAGGGAAATGATAGCCGTATTAATCTTTTCATGCAGAATTTTCAGATCAGACACGTCCTGCTGTATGCACGTCTGGCTTTCCAAAATCTTATCAAACATTACTTGTACATCAGGACCCGGGTTACTCTCAACATCTCCACACAAGAGGAGTTCATAAACGCGTAGACACTCGTATGCTATACAAACAACACGCCGTGGGCTCGGCAGGACCAGCAAAAAGGGGTCGTCACTTCTCTAAGCATAACCGACACTGACCTGCATAAGCAAGAACGGAGGCATGCTTAGTGCGATGTTCCGGCGCGGTCCGCCGTGCCCACTGAAAATGAAGCTGTGCAGGCCTTCTTTTATAGCTGAAGCTCTTGTCGACGTCACATCTCGAACGATACTGCCAGCAGGGGGCTGATCGGGAGCTGATGGGGATGAACGCCCGATATGTCGACCGCCACACGCTAGAGTGGGGTAGAAGTGAAAGGTGTTCGGCCTAGTGGAGCGATGCTCAGCTTCCCTTTTGGCATAGTGCGTTGGCACACATCACAGGACCTGACCAATATATCGACGTCAGCTTGGACCCCGGGCCAATAAAAATCACTGAGCACCCTAGCTGTAGTTTTTCTTATGCCCTGATGGCCGGAGGGTGCACTCTCATGCGCTAGCGTGAGGACGTGAGTGCGCAAGCACTTCGATACCATTGCTTGCTCGATGACCTGGCCGGGACACACTTGGTATGATCGGAATAGAATTCCATCTTCGAAGTGAAACGTATAGGCGGTGTTGTTCTTGCCTTGATAAGTCTCGCCGACTTTGTTCCGGCACTCATCAAAAGTTGCGTCCTCCTCTTGTTTCCTTCGGAAAGTGGGTCTCGAAAACTCCAACGCGTTGGTGAACGCGTCCCTGCACGCCATAAGAACCTTCGCCGTCCCCAGCATGACACAGCCTTCAGTCTTTCCAGTCCCACCTGGGAACGTCAGATGTCTCGGTGGTACCGTCACGTTGATGGAAAATAGCTCCTTGGCGCCTGGCACATTCCCAATGATGACGTCGTACAGTAGAGTCTTCAAGACCCGAGAGATGGATCTGCCCGAAAAATATGGCGACGAGATCAGAACCTCCGCCTCAGGACCTCTAAACTACGCCATCCCCCGGGAGCAGAGTAGCTCTATCTCCAGTAGGAGCAGCTTCGGGAACCAGGTCCCTACGCACCACGGTACTGTTGGTAACGGTATCCCGAAAAACAGAACCTGGTTGCCCAAACAGCTCGCTTGCCGGCACAGGCATGACGACACTGAAGCCCGCTGGCCGGTAACCCACATCTACACTGGTGAGACCAGGCCGCACTTCAATCAGAGGACTGGTAGAATGCATACAACAGGCTAACGCCTCGTGGTCTCCTGTGTTCTTGCGCTTGCAAGACTGTGCATCGTGCCCTTGCGTGCGGAAAATCGTGCAGTACGGTTGTTTCGGCCGCGTCCAGCAGTCCGACGCTTTGTGTGCCGCCTTATCGCACAGAAACCACCTCACCTGTAAATTGGGTCCCGGAGTACTGTCCTTCGTCTTTGGGCTGTTTGGTTCCAACTTATCCTGGAAAATGAGAAAGTTAGTTTGCCGCTGGGCCTCCAGAAAATTATCCGCGGCTACCGCGATCTCGTCGACGGTCTTACAGTCACGCTCGCGAATGAATATTGCAAGCCTCGCGTGGCAGTTTAAAACTTCTTCGGCGACAATCATGTCGCGAACCTCTTCGAACGTTTTGCCTCGTCCCCTCATTTTAACCCAACGATCGAAAAAACTAAAGTCTCGTAGCGTACTGCCTACCGGTTTCGCCGTCGTGGTGCTTACTCCGGAAAAATGTTTCGTGGTACCCCTCCGCCGGGAAGCGGCACCGTTGCAAGAACGCTAGCTTAGCTTTTGTGTAGTATAGAGAATCTTCTGGCGATAACCTTCCGAAAACCCGAAGAGCTTCTCCTCCCAAGCATAGGTTCCACGCCGTGGCCCACTTGTTTCTTGCCCAACCTTGACCAGTGGCGATGTGCTCAAATCGCTTGAGGTACGCGTCAAGATCATCGCGACCTTCGTTGAAAACGAGAATGAGATCAAGAGGGTTGATGGGCCCACACAATTCGGCCCTGGGAACACTTGGTTCAGCATCTGCAAGTCGTTCCCCGCCCTCCATAAGCCTCACTCGTAACTGTAAATTCCGAGTAATTTGAGCCTCCAGCGCCATACACTCTTTGGTAGATTCACGCTCGGCAGCTCTCTCGTCGCGCACGTTACGGAGCTCTTCCTCCACCCCCGCTCGTAACTCGGCGTCCCACAAGCCCATGCATTCGCCTAAAGCTACCAGCTCTGACGCGCTGATACTGAAAAGAAAACTTCCCTAGTCAAAGGAAAAAACCGCCTGGTCCTGTCGCGGACGCCAAATTTGTGAGGGGAAGACTGCAGATTCAGATTACCGCATCGTGAACGATTGAAGAAATAGGTCAGGCGGCGTGTGGGAAAAAAACTCTATTGTAAGCCTTAAGAGGAAAGGATTCACAAACACATGAACAGGAAAGCCAACAAACAAAGACAACCCTCGCGTAAGACGAAGAAGTGCTCGCGGGAAAAAATGGAGAGGTTCACTCAGCGTTCAATTTTCGGCGAAATATCCAGCGTTCGACGTGTGGGCTTGGTAGATGGTCGGTCGGGCGTGGAGGTATGGCGGGGCGTCGGCGCAGTCTATCGGTTCCGGTCGATGCCCTGATGGAACACAGGCGCGGCCCCCTGGTCAGGTAGCCCGGGCAAGCAGTGGTGGAGACAGAGTCGGCCCGTGCTCTGTAGCTGCCGAACATGAAGGGAAAAGCGGCGCCTGGGTCTGGTGGCTCAGGCTCTCGACGACGGCTGTCCACGTCTGGTAGCCCGGACGTCTGCGGCTGTGGCCCAAGCCACGCTCCACTTCCGCTTTTTCTTCTCGAGCGTCTTCGCCAGCAGCAGTGTGGCAACAGTTCCTTATAATTCCCATTCTCGAGTAAATAGCGATTTCAGCAGAGGTGAACTGGGGCACATTAAAAGATCGGATGACAGCAGGTGCCCCAAATCTAGAAAAGATCTGCTCGGGTGCTTGAGTGACGTCAAGAGTCGTTATCCTTTTCAGCTTCTTCAAATCCAAGAAACTTGAGAAGTAGTCCACCACTACAAAGTAGTTCTCTCAGTTTTCATTGAGAAGATCTGATCTATTCCAACCATCTCCCATGGATAACTGGGCAGCGGAGTGTCGAGTACTGGATCAACACCAGGTTTCCGATACTCTTGGCACACTGGGCAACTGGAGACATAGTTTTCAATGTGTTGACCAATGCTAGGCCACCACACAGATTGGGTGGCCCGAGCACATCTGCCTATGCCTTGGCGGCCAGTGTGCAGGCGTTCAAGCACTTCACTTTGCAAACTCGGTGGTATAACTATGTGGTTTACCTTGAGGAGAAGGCCCCGCACACAAGCAAGTTCGTGAGAAACAGTGACGTACTGCTGTATCCGATATGTCAGTGACACTCATTTAGGCCAGGACGTCGAACAGTAGCTTTTGACCAGCTATCGTGGGGTCCTGGTCCTGCGCTGTCTTGATCCTTTCAAGCATGTCGGCAGATGCCGGAAGTAGTTGCATCATGAGTAATTCATACTCTAGGACTACTGCATCGAGACTTCTTGGGTGGCTGGTGTTCCTGTCATCTAATAGTCTGCGTGACAAGACATCAGCTGTGTAGATCTCCTTGCCTGGTGTGTGGGAGATTGTGTAGTAAAACTACAGTAGTCTCATTAGCAGGCGGTGCAAGAGTGGATAGAGTTCATCCAATCGTTTCGACGACAGTAGTGGCACCAAGGGCTTATGGTCCATTTCTACATGAAATTGTAATCTAAGGAGATATGGACGGATATGCTCACAGGCCCACGTGGTTGCCAGGGCCTCTTTTTCAATTTGCGCATAGCCCTGTTGCGCATAACATCTCTTGTAGGAGGACCGCCCCTAGGCCATAAGAAGAAACGTCAGCTGACACCGTAAGCCGGCTGTAGTGATCGTAGTGTGTCAGTATTGGTGTTGTCGTAAGGGCTGTTTAAATGTCATCAAAACTATCTTGCTGTGCTTCGCCCCAGTACCAGTAGACATCATGATGAAGCAGATCCCAAAGCGGTTTCGTTAGCTGTGATATCTTAGGAAGAAACTTGCCAAGGTGGTTGACCATTCCAAGGTGTGACCTCACTTCTGTAACATCAGTGCGTGGTGGCAATTCAATAAGAGCTCTGGCTTTTCAGGATCAATCCGTATGCCATCAGCAGTGACCATGTATCCTAAGAACTTGATTTCTTGTTTGCTGAACTCGTACTTCTCTTTTTTCAGAGTTATACCAGCATCTTGAAGCCGTTGAAGTACTTTCTGTAAGTGCAAGTTGTGCAGTTCCTGCGTTCTTCCAAGAACGATTATGTCATCCTGAAGACAGGCTTCACCGTCCAGAACTCCAGCACTCTTAGCATCTCTCTCTAAAAGAATTTAGGTGCCGTCGATATGCCGATAGGCAGTCACAGAAATTTATATCTTTAGAATGGCGTTGGGAAGGTAGTGTACTTCTGCGAGTCGTGTGCTGGTGGAGCTTGCCAGTAGCCTGCCTTTGCATCTAGCTTGCTGAACCACATGGCTCCAGCGAGTTTTGCCAGGCACTCGTCGACAGTAGGCATCAAAATTTTCCCGGAGGATGCAGCTGTTGAGACCACAGTAGTCGACACAGATCCTTAGCTCTACACACTTCTTTCTTGCTACTACCATCGGTGCACACCATTCTGTGGCTTGGTCTATCTTTTCCATCACTTCTAGCGCCTCCATGCGTCCCAATTCTCGTTTAACACTTGGCATCATTGAGAGAGGTACTCTTCTCGGATAAGCTATGGTGTAAGGCTTTGCGCCATGTTGCAGCGTTATCTTCTACTCAGTACGGATAAGTCCTAGGCCTGAGGTTAGATTTGAATATTTAGTCAGGAAGTCTTCCGCCTTACAGTCCTTTGGCTCTGTGAGTTCCAGAACGTTTTGCAGGACATTCAGGGACTTGTTTGGCGGTCTCCCCAGAAGTCCTCAGTGTAAGCTGTCTATCACAAACCCTTGTTGTTGGGTGGACTGTCCATTCCACTCTATGGTTGCCTCAAGTTGTCCCGCAGTTGAAATCTTGACTCGGCCAGGTCCCAAAAGTTTTTTGGTTGCTACCTGCAAAGATCCAATATGCGCTTTCTTATAGGCATTAAGAAGAATAGCCGTCACATCGCCCCTGTATCCACTTTTTTAAAGTACTGGTTGGCCGTTCACTGTCGCTGTGATGGACCATGGTTCGGAACCGGCTGTGTGTGTGACTTTTCCCAAGTGCACCTCTTCGAGGGTGGCTTGGTCGATCTTCTTCGCGCCCGTAGTTTTTGTGGACAAGCAAACAGATGCCAAATGTCCCTTTTGCCGCACTTCCAGCCCGTTTTATCAGCTGCTGGACAGTTGGCGCGGTAGTGCGGACGCGTACCTTAGCCGCACCACTTGCAATTGCCGGTTGCGTCTAGCTGATCTCGACTGCCACGTAGCGGGCGTCTCTTAGTTTTTACTTGGTGTACGGAACCACGGACTTCTACCGCTGCGATGTCAACTGACTTTGCGGTCGCAATTCTTTCTGCTCAAGTTTGACCGTTCCAGTGTTGCGCGCTGTCAATATCGCCCTCTTTAGGGTCAATTCTGCATTCACTTGCAACTTCTCGCTGAGGTTCATGTCGATCAGTCCAACCACCAGACGATTGCGAATGAGCTCTTCCTTCAAGCGGCCGTACTCACATGATTCAGCCAGCTTGTACAAATCCGTGACACATGTGTCGACAGTTTCGTGAGCTTCCTGCTTTCGTTGGTTGAACTTCGCCGTTTCATATACCTCATTCATGCGAGGCACAAAGTGTTTCGTGAACGCGCGGATGACGGCGTCGTAGACTTGCTTCTCAGCGTCCGTTAGTCTCAACGAAGTCAAGACGTCTTCTGCTTCTTGACCCATTGCGCAAATCAGCGTGTTGACCTGTGTTTCGGCATCCTGCTTCTTTAAACCTGAGATGATGCGGTACCACTCCCATCTTGTGAACCATTACTTCCAGTCCTCAGGTCATCGGAAATCAAGTTTCCCTGGTAGTTCTACCACAAACGGTTTCAGTGGTTTCGGTGGTACAGCTATCGTTGAATGTGAAGGATCCGGCGTTGCCATAGCGTTCCCGTCAACGTCGTCACGTTACGGTTAGCTCCGCGGTGACCGCTTCGACGTTGTTTTTCTACTCGACTACTTTGCAGTATCACGCACCGTTCTTCACCAGTTTGGAGTCGTGCACCACCACCGCTGCCACCATGTCGTGTCGGAGCAGTAAGAACAAGGCGGGCTTAAACATAATTGGGTTTATTACATCGCAGCCACCGGGACGCACGTCTTCTGCGTATCGGAGTCGGCCATCGAGTCCCTTGCTCGTTCCAGTCACTTGCGCGTTTCGGCTGCTCGCGCGTGTGTCGCCATCTGTCAGTCCTGGCGCTCACCACAAAAATGAGTTCTTGTGAGCAGTGCCCCAGATAAACGGGGTTATGTTCTTAAGAAGGTCGGTGAAAGGACGAGCGATGCCAGCGAAATCTGATAAAATGGCGAAAATACGAGCACAAGCCGAAAAACTGCGCAGATCTTTGGACGACCTAGGAAGAGGAAAGTCCTTCACTGCTTGAATTTTGACAGGATCTGGGCGTACTCCAGAAGCGTCAACAAGGAGTCCGAGAATAGTTGGCGGCGACCGAATTTGCATTTCGATGAGTTCAGCTGGAGTCTGGCGTTACGGAACACTGTCAGAATACTGGAGAGGCGTTCGAGGTGCGTGGCAAAAGTAGGCGAGAAAGCCACATCGTCTAGGTAGCAGAGACAGGTAGACCACTTAAAGCAGCGAAGAAGGAAGTCCATCATTCGTTCAAAGGAAGCCGGCGCGTTACAGTGTCCGAACGGCATGACTTTAAACTGGTACAAGCTATCAGGCGTCACAAAATGGGTCTTTTTGCGGTCCTTTTCATCAACGGGAATTTGCTAGTACCCCGATCAAAGATCATTTGAAGAGAAATATTTGGCGCCGTGGAGGAAATCGAATGCATCATCGATCCTCGGGAAAGGATATACGTCCTTTTTTCTGATGCGGTTGAAGTTCCGGTAATCAACGCAGAAGCGCCAGCTGCCGTCGTTCTTTTTTTAACAGGAGGACTGGTGAAGCCCAAGGGCTTGACGAGGGCTCGATGATGTCCTTTGCGAGCATCTTGTCCACCTCTTCATTTATGACGATGCGTTCAGCGCTGGACACACGGTACGGATGTCTGTGAAGAGGAGCGGCATCCCCGATGCTTATGCTATGCGTCACCACACAGGTACGAGCAAAAACACGGGAATCAAAGTCGAAGAAGTCGCGAAAATATGATAAGAAGCAAGCTTACATTGGCGGTAGGTCAGAAGCCGTCATGTCGGCGTAGTCGTCCGTTGGTTTCTCTGGTGATGTGGCCGCAGGCAACAGGCACTGATGAGTGGAAGGTAAGCAGCTGTCCACCACTGCTATGACACATTCGGCAGCAGGGCACAGCGTGTCGAGTGAGATGCCCTGCGGAAGCGACTGGATGGACGATCCAAAGTTCAGGACCGGAAGGTACGCTCAGTTTGCCGACATTGCAAAGACAGTGGGCGCAAGCGCAATGCTTCGCGTGAGGGTGAAGTCAATCAAGCTCCGGAGTAACTACGTAGTGACCATCAGGGACAGGGGGAACAGATAAGAAAGAAATGTAAGTTGCGGCTTGAGGTGATAGACGGACAAAGTCGACAGCACAAAGACGAGGTATAACTGCGGACGGCGACTCAGCAGAAAGAGGAAGGTCAAGTTGAACAACACTGGTGGAGAAGTAGATGAGGGCTGAATAGTCAGACAGGAAGTCGAGGCCAAGAATGACTTCATGAGGGCACTGGTCCAGAACAGAGAATAGAACGGATGTATGGCGGCTGGATATGGTCTCACGGGCTGTGCATAGTCGAACCACAGGAGGCGTTCCGCCGTCGGCAGCGCGGAGAACGGCAGTGGGTGCAGGGGTCAGTACTTTGCTGAGGCGGCGTCGTAGGGTTGAACTCATGACGGATACGTGCGCACCTGTATCAATCAGGGCTCTCACAGGCACTCCATCGATATGAAGGTGAGCAAATTGTGGTGAGCGCAGGGCTAACCGAAGATTTTGGAACTAAGGCTGTACTGCAGCCTCACCTCGAGACACTGCAGCGTCTAGTTTCCCGCTTGCAAGCGTACGTAGGGGCCAGGAGAAGAGCGACGGCGTTCAGGCGAACGAGACTTCCGACGCAAGGGGAACAGGGGAGGGAAATCTGGCCGTCGACGGTAGCACTGGGGATGGTGGTGGAAACATTTATTGCCTGCTGGGCTGGAGGTGGCGTGAAGTGGCTGGGCTGCTCGTCGTTGCGGTGAGAGTTAAGAGGACTGTATGTGCTACGACGGGACCAATAATTGTGACAGACGAGAGATGCGGCCAATGCGGTGGCACAGGAAACAAATGGGCCTGTCGTCGGTTGTGCGCCAGTCCCTAGGATTACGTCGACGTGAAGTACGAAGGTCGTCCAGGAATAATCGCAGTGAATTCCGGTGGTGGTGAAGGACGTAATGGGCTGACGGGCTGGAGACCAATGTTTGCAAGCTCTTGACGGACGACGGCTTGTACCAGAGAGAGGATGAGCAAATGGTTGTCGTCATCACGTAGATACAGAGGGCAGGGGACATAGCTTCGAGTTCGCGTCGAATGATGCGGGTCACATTTTCTGGAGGCGCTGGAGTTGACCGTTGCAGCATGTCTTCACAAGAGGAAGTGGCAGCCGTGTTGGGGAGGCCTATGTACGGATGGCTAACAGGCCTGCTTTTGGCTTCCTCGAAGCGTCGACATTCCTTAATAATGCCGTCGCCTGTTGTGCAGTTCTTCGAGACGAGCAAGTTGAAGGCATCGTCGGCGACCCCCTTCGTCAGATTCGGGCATGATATTGTTAACTTTGTGGCAGAGGGTCAACACGTCCTGAATGTACGAAGCCTAGGATTCCATAACGTTTGAGCTCGGGATGCAAGGTCCCTCTTAGCGGCGAGTGTTCGGCCGAGCGGCCGTCCAAACAGGTCGCGCAGTTTCTGCTTGCAGACGTCCCAGCTGGTCAAGTCATCTTTGTGAGTCTCTTACCAGACTCGGGCGGCGTCTTTTAGACAGAACATCTCATTCGCGAGCATGAGGGTCGGATCCTAGGGGTTGTATGTACTCACGTGTTCGTACATGCGGATCCAGTCGTCGACGTCAACGTTGTCGATGCCAGAAAATGTCCCAGGGTCACGAGGGGAAGAAAGAACGAGCGATGGCATGACCGGTGCTGATGTTTGCTTGGAGGCGTCTTGGGTCATGGTTAGCGAAGGCAGCTGGCGGCCGCTGCGGAGCTCCGTCGTCGGTAGGCGTAGGGGAAATCCGCACCTCCACCAAATATGCTGCGGGAAAGAATATATATATATATATATATATATATATATATATATATATATATATATATATATATATATATATATATATATATATATATATATATATATATATATACAGTTATTTACACAACCGAAGGCAACAGCTGCGAGCCACACCAAGAACACAGCCAGATCTTCGTTGTTGTCTTCGTCTGCTTCCAGTCGTTCAATCGCTCATTGTCGTCGTCGTCTTCCCGCTTCACTATTTACATCGAATAGACAATGTACACATAGCGGATTCGAAAACAAACAGCTAAACACTGGCTTCGTCCGACTAAAATTCACTCATCACCACAAGTGGCTCTACTCTTGAGAGCACTCAGGAGGTTCCGCGGCCGACTTTTGCACTGCGACAAATTTATACAGTCTTGAAAATAAATCCTAGCCGGTCTGGCGTCTTTGTCACAATAATATCCTGCCATTGTCGACCGCCGCATACAGTGGAGGCTCAAGAGCACAATAAGATAAAATGGTCCTCCATCCTAATCGTCAGTGCCCAAATAACGAATTCCTTGCGCGTCAAGTTGTAGCTCTTTCTTTATTGTTCCTTGTAGTACGTCCCAAAAATAAACCCCTTCCCAGCAATGAAAAAAAGCCTGTTTCTGGCTGTTTACAAATTAAGCAGTTCGTTCCCCACAGTAAAAAGAAATCCTTTCCCTCTAAAAATTGTTTAACAGGTAGCGTCCAGGCGTGTAATTTTTTTTAAAAAAGGTCTTTACTCCTGGTGGCACCTGCTTTTTCTTTACACTCTTTAAAACATCACTGCCAGGGACTGCACTGTACAAGTCCCTGTGCATGGGCTCTCGGGATTACAAAGATCCTGATACAACTTTTTTCGTTTAGTTTTACAGAAATAATCCCTGGAAAAACGTGCAGAAAGAAATTTAACACTTGCTACAATCTCTTTGTTGTAGCCAAAAATCTCACCCGAAAGCTCTTCTGTGGATACAACAAACTCCGGCAGTAAGCACCGCAGCCTCACTTGGCACACGGTGCGCAAGAACGGGTCTGTGGCGTCGCGAAAAAACAAGAACTGCCACCAGCTGCCTCAAAAAGAGGTGACCAGTCCCGCCGGAACAGGTTGATCAAGGGAGCATAAGAGAGGCTATCATTGTATGCAAGAGTTCAGCAATGTCACCAGCAGTGGTGTTAACTGCTCCAATTGCCGGGAAAGTGAGTACTTGGGCGTTCCGCTCGATGCTTATCGCGAAAGCAAGAGAATTGGAAAGAGCAAACAAAATACGTACGTGGCAGAGCTGAGAAATGGAAAGGGACTAACCTCTCGATTTTCGCCAGAGGAACAGTCTGCAACCTTCCTCTTTCTTGTGCGGTGCCGTGTGCCATGGCCTGCGAGCCGAGCGCAGCGGGCGAGGGGCGCAACAGGGCTCCCCTCACCCTCCCCATGTAGAGCGAAGCCACAGCATTCGCCCAGCGGATGTGCTTGGAGGAACCTGGGCACAATGGTGGCGCAGTCGAAGCGAGAGCGAGTGTAGGGCCGACGGGCAGAGGAGTGTCAAAATAGGCTGGTTTGAGGCAGTCAGCAGCCACGACGTCTTCACGGCCCTTGACTTCTAACGTGAAGGCCTTCTGCGCACGATGGATGACGCGGAACGGTCCGTCGTAGGCCGGCGTGAGGAATGGACGGACGTGGTCACGGCGGATGAAGACATGGGTGCAGGAGGCCAGGTCCTGGCTGACGAACAGGGACTGAGGGTGACGGGCTGCAGCGCTGCAGGAGTAATGTGGCGAAATGTGTTGCGTAGGCCTCGGATGTAGGTGGACGCGTCATAAATTAACAGAGGGGAGGAAGAAGAGAGGAATTCCCAGGGATACGCAAGGGAACACCGTAGACTAGCTCAGCTGAAGAGCTGCCGAGGTCAGCCTTCAGTGCCGAGCGGATGCCCAGGAGGACGAAAGGAGGGTGGTCGGAACAGCGTTCCCTTGGCTGATAAGTGGTAAGGGCGGCCTTCAGTTGTCGATGCAGACGTTCCACCATGTCATTGGTCGAAGGATGATAGGCGGTCGTATGGATGTGGCGAACGCCCAGAATATTGTCAAGAGCAGTAAACAGGGCCGATTGAAACTGGCGGCCATGGTCGGTGGTGACGACAGACGGACAGCCTAAAAGAGAGACCCAGCCGGCCATGAAGGCCGAAGCAACGGTCTCGGCTGTAGTGTCAGCAATGGGCAACGCCTCGGGCCAGTGGGTGAAACGGTCCATACAGGTGAGCTGGTAAGAGGGCCCACGTGATAACGTGAGTGGTCCAACAATGTCTATGTGAACGTGGGAAAACCGCTCGTCGGGCGCCCGAAAAGGACAGGCAGGCGGGACGGTAAGCCGGTGAACTTTGACGCGCTGTCAGTGAAGGCAGGTTCGTGCCCAGTGGCGGATATCGGCATTGATGCTTGGCCAAAGGAAACGAGATGTGATCAGCTTCTGCGTAGCACGAATACCAGGATGGCTCAGGCGGTGCAGTTTTTCAAAAATGGTGCGACGGAAAGCCAAAGGTACGTAGGTGCGCGAGACGCCAGTGGATGTCTCGCACGTAATGAACTGGGCGGAAAAAGGCAGTGGACATTGGGCGAAGGACAGGGACGTAGATGAGGAGTGAGGACGATGCAGTTCTAGATCATTTCGCTGTGCAGCCGCTAGCTCCTTTATGTCCACAGGTGATTCAGACGCCATGGCACTAACACGAGAAAGCGCATCAGCAGCATCATTCTCCGGGTCATGGACGTGACGGAGATCCACTGTAAATTCGGCGATAAAACACAGTTGGCGGATCTCGCGTGCAGTGTAAGTCGTGTGGTTCCTTTGGAAGGCAAACGTCCAGGGCTTATGGTCCGTGATGACGTGAGAGTCCCGGCCCTCCAGGAAGTCGCGAAAGTTCTTGATGGCGAGGTACACAGCAACCAATTCTCGACCGAAGGTGCTGTATTTAGTCTAAGGTGGCTTCAGCTTTTGGTAGAAAAACCGAGGGGCTGCCATCTACAGACGTACTGCTCGAGAACTGCGCCGACGGCAATGCTCGAGGCGTCGGTGATGAGGCGCAGTGGACCATTAGGAACTGGTTGTATGAGGAATGTGGCGTCTGCGAATGCCTGCTTGGCAGCAGCAAATGCAGCAGCAGCGTCCTCAGTCCACTCAAGTGGCGCCGCAGAATATTTTTTGTAGCCAAAAGATCAGTCAGAGGCTTCAGGAAAGGCGTACTTCGGGAGAAAGCGGCGATGAAAGTTCAGGAGGCCCAAAAATTCTCTGAGCTTTTTGAGTGACGTGTTGGCGGGAAAATTTTGAATGGCTTTCATTTTGCTGTCGAGAGGCCGAATGCCCTGTGGAGTGACAAGGTGGGCGAGGAACTCTATTGTAGCTACGCCAAAGAGGCATTTGTTCGGACTGATGACGAGCCCATATTCATCCAGTCGGTGGAAGAGGGCGCGCAGATGAGCTTCATGCTCAGTACCGGATGAACTTGCTGAAACGCGGCCACCGAAGCACCGAAAGGCTGAGCGTTCTGGGACGGGTCGCCGCCGCTAGGAAGGGCGGAAGAGCCAGGGGAATCCATGTAGGAAAATAAGGTTGCGTGTTCGAAGCCGGGTCACCAAATCTGTCGGAGCTAAGGCGAGGAAGAACCAAATCCGACTGCGTTGAGGTTCGAACTGTTTATTTGAGCTGCTCGCGCTGCGGCGACGTCGCCCAACTTTCTCTTTCTTGTCCGGCGCCGCGGGCCATGGCCTGCGAGCCGAGCGCGGCGCGAGGGGCGCTACACTGTCTTGTCACCATTCAGATGCTATTCCCCCACGACTGTTCGACTTTTCGAAGTGAATGAAGACGCGTCTAGTGAATGCACAGTCGTCTAAGAAACGTATCTTCGAGATATGTTCTGAGGCGTGCGTGAATAATTTAATTGTCAGCATGAAGATTACAGATATCCCAATTAAACGAGTCGAAAAGTAAGTTTCCGGTGATTTTTCTTCCTGTAAGGCGTGCAGTCGTAGCGCCATCATGCGGCGTCCGCTGAAACCCCGAAACGCGATGTACGGCGATGGTGCAGCAGATGGCGTGCGTCTAGTGAATACACAGATGTCTTGGAAACATATCTTCGATTTTTTGTAAAGAGGCGTTCATTAACGGACGACATGGATGGGGATGAAGGCACAGGCGCTTCGACGATCTCCGGTGCTGGCAGTTGTCCGAAACTCGCTCAACGTTACAGATGCTAAGCCGCGTCTAGTTGCCCGATTCACCAGAGCTTTCGCTCTCTAACCATGTTCAACAGCAGTTAAACCATAGCTAATTTTTAAGACGTTCTATAAAGCGCCTCATCTACAGAGTACCAGCGCAGAGGGAACGCGATCCTTACATTCATGTCCACCTTCTCAGAGACTTTCTCCCGCGGCACTGCTGAGAAAGGCGGGGCGCCATCACGAATTCTTTTCAGTAGATTTGCACACTTTCCAGTGTCTAGGGGATAGCGACATACTGTGCATAATGATGCGCCTTCATCCGACATACTTCTGTTGATATTACTTCTTGCACTAGTCTCACTTTTTAGTTTATTGCTCTCTAAGACTTAGTAGTTAACAGCAGCAAATGAGTCAATGTTCGAGTTGTGCAGAATAATGAGATATTATGATCAGGGGAAAACAAGAAATAGGAGCCTGCGGCTTAACTCACAAGCATGTGTTATGGAATTGCTCTGCAGTGGAGCTTACTTCAAATGCAAAACTTAACTGCACCCACAGACAAGCTTATTAACATAGTTATCGGCAGCTATGTACCCACATAGTCTTTGCATCGCCACTAGAGTAACGCTTCATGTCTTATGCCTTCACTTCGAGTTCACGTACACATCAACATTTTTTTTTTAATTTTCAGTTTTTAAGGTAGTGTTCTCCTGCCTCAACCTCAGCATCACTATACTGAGCTTACACTAAGAAGGAATTTCATTGTTTTTCCATCAGAAAGCATACTCACATAGACAATATGCATGGAATATTTTTGTTAAAAATCACACGAAAATTAAACACGAGTTTTCACTTCAAACAACTGTGCCAAACACATTATCGCCCTCTCCTTGTTTTAAGCAGGCAGGGAACAGTACTATTTAGTGTCAGGGATGTCATTCTCATCAAACGGCCGAGTCAATAATTAAATGACAGCTAGCAGTGTTCACGGTAAGTACAAAGTGGAAATTATTGTTGAAAAATGACACTCGTTTCTTATGGTACTCGCCTGTCTCCACCATTCCAACCCCTACTTCACAGCAATCACACACATTCACTTGCAAAACATTACTGCCCTTATAAAAGGCCAGTGTATAAAATGCACACCAAGTTCCACCAGCAGTATTCACACAACACTGGTGAACATCCACGTAAAGTGAAACCTCAAGTGAATGAATCACAGAGCACCTGCACAAAAGCATTCCTCGTGTGAATCCTTGCAGAGCTACAGAGTGCAAACAGCAACTTCGTTTTAAAGCGTTAAGACAAATATCTAAATGAGATATGAAATGTGGGTGGCAATAAAATGATATGGGTTTTCATAAAGCCGCATGAAGCCTTCTTGACACCATAAGTCATTCTTAATTTATGAAATCAAACCAGAGTCTACCAGATACATTGTGCGGTGGTCTTGAGGTTAATAATAATAATAATTGTTTTTTTGGGGAAAGGAAATGGCGCAGTATCTGTCTCATATATCGTTGGACACCTGAACCGCGCCGTTAGGGAAGGGACAAGGGAGGGAGTGAAAAGAAGAAAGGAAGAAGGAAGTGCCGTAGTGAAGGGCTCCGGAATAATTTCGACCACTTGGGGATCTTTAACGTGCACTGACATCGCACAGCACACGGGCGCCTTAGCGTTTTTCCTCCATAAAAACGCAGCCGCCGCGGTCGGGTTCGAACCCGGGAGCTCCGGATCAGTAGTCGAGCGCCCTAACCACTGAGCCACCGCGGCGGGTGGTCATGAGGTTGCAGAAATTGTTTAACGGATAAACAGGCATTCATTCTGTTGGTATTTCACTGTATACTGTACAGATTTATCTCTTACATGGAGCGTAGCCCTATTTACAATTTTTGTACATTCAACAAATTTAAGCAGTATTTACCAATGTGTGTGCACGCCATACTGAGCTGCAGGATGGTGAGTGACGATCTAATAGTTTTTGAACTACCTGTGTGAAAGCCAATGTCAGCTAGTAATGCCTTAATTACACCTTACTTTCTGAAAGAACCGTGAGATGACTTGCGTCATGTGCATTTCATCAATCAAGGCTTTTAACGCGTCGAATGCAGTGGCCTCCTACTGCACACTAATACACCAAAAGTAATCATAGCTGCAAAAGGGCTAAGTGGCCTCTTTTATATGGTGTTAAGGCGAGCTGCGTCACCTATCTGCCGTTCAAGTCATGCTTCATAATTTCTAAAGCAATTTTGCGGCTTCATTGGGCACATGGTCTCTAAACATTTCACCCCCCCCCCCACCCCCCCCCCATAGCACTTACATGAGAAACGGACAGTGTCATCAGGACAGCACCCTATGAAATGGAACTGGTATGAAGTGATACCTGTCTTGCACATCTCAAGTCCTCGGCTCTATTTCTTGCCATTGTGCACGAAACAGATTCACTGCTATCTTTAGTGGTTCAAGCAACCATGGCTAGGGTGGACATAGGCTTTTTTCTCGGGTCTTGAGTGCGGAATGGATACTTTTGTGATGTGAATTCTGCATGAAGAGCATTTGCACAAACTACACGTGTGTGAGCAATACTCGCAGTGAAGCGGCCCTTTTCATATTTCAGCCACTCAAGAGGATGTTGCTTGTCACAGACTCGATTTCTCTCTTGCTACTCTCTGTGTGCTATATATTTCGCATTCATTCCTCAGGATGTCTTCCATCCTTCTGCATGAGCTTTTTAGCTTGTTACCTAGGCACCTCCAGCGAAGAGGCTGGGCATGGTTGACAGGCCTTGCACTGTTTAAAAGAAACGGCATCAGAACAGTGACAATTGTTGTTAGCTGCAAATGAAGGCGCATTTGGGTTTGCAGAAATTGCATAAAATAAAATTATTCATGATGAAAACCATCGCAAAGAATCAAGGTGGGTAACCTGTCTGCTTTCATGGTCAATAAAAATTAAATGTGCTTATAAATACAATATATGCACAAAAATTATTTCTTTAATTTTATCCCCAAAACTATGAGAATTTTCAGGAAAATAAAACAACTGACTATGCCTCCACAAGCCCTTGGTGAAGACAATTGACTTCTGCTTCTCTAAGCTTCTGTCGGCATGTGTTTCGACGTATGCCGTTCAAGTCGCATGTGAACACCTGTTTACTCGTGTGTTCCTGAGCAGAATGCCTGTATAAACGAGAGCTCCTGAGGCCGTCGCTTCGGAGCGAGTTCATGATGTCCGATAGCTGTGATGGATATACAAAAAAGGCTGCGCAGCGCGCCGACTTTTGGCCAGTACCACCTATCATTTTCGAGTTGTTACGTACATTCCGCGCCCACGTACACGATCTCGACTGACCTCCACCACCTCCGTGTTCTCAACTTCTGAAAGGTTGCCATTTCGGTTTTAGCGTTAGCATAGGCCAACTCACGACACGATCGATCACGGAAAAATTTTGTCGGACTACTACGGCGAAACTGCACTGTAAAACCTCTAGCTGCGCACACGGCCGAATCTCTTCAAAATGATATTTATCTTTGTGTGATCGCTACCAAGAAGTTAGCGGCAACAAACGCAACACAGAAAAAGCGCGGCGAACGGAGTCATCTCCGGCGAGCGCGACGCTGTTTTCCCGCGAAATAGTGGTAAAGTCACCAAGGTCCTTACCTGCAGGGCACAGTTCCAACACGTTTCCGTTTTTGACAGACACCAGCGACACAGGATCACCTTGGCTTCTCCCCGGTAGATTCCGCAAAAACGTACGCCTGTTAGCCCGATTTTTCGAGAATCGACCACCACGCTGTCACCGCAGTTTCGATCTGATAGTCTCTAATGGCCTTGGAGAATGCGAAAAATAAGTGTTCAGCGTCAGAGAGGCGATTAGCCCTCACAAAACAGCGCAAATTGGGGCACAAGCAAGCAACACCCATACATTCATAAGCGACGAGCTATGCGTGGACCTCCACTGATACCACGCTGCCAGACTTCGCAGCAACCCCTGAAGCTCAGTTTTCCTCGCGAATACTTGTGGTTACGGACATCTGTTTGCTTATTTGCATGCTTGGAGGGAGCTTGTGCGCGTTGTTTGTTAATCGCTACCCCGCAGGATATTTTAGAATATGTGAGGCTGTTTTCATCACCTATTTTATTGTAAATTGCAAATTGGTGTTTGGGAAAGGAAATGGCGCAGTATCTGTCACATCTCGGCGGGCACCTGAACCGCACCGTAGGGAAAGGGATAAAGAAAGCACTGAGAGAAGAAAGGAAAAAAGTGGTGCCGTAGTGAAAGGCTCTGGAAAAATTTCGACCACCTGGGGATCTTTAACGTGCACTGACATACCACAGCACACGGGTGCCTTAGAGTTTCGCCTCCATCGAAACGCGGCCGCCGCGGTCGGGTTCAATCCCTGGTACTCCGGATCAGTAGCCGAGCGCCCGGACCACTGAACCACAGTGGCGGGTACCTATTTTATTTGGTTCTTATATATGTGGTTATATGTGTTACGCATCAGAAACTGCATATGTCTGTTCATGGATAAGTGCAGGTGGCTCATGTGAGTTCGTGTAGTAGCGTCCAGCATGCATCTTTCCGCCCCAAGGGAATAACTGATACGCCCTGTAAGGGAGTGAGAGGTGCGTCTGGGTTGTCAGCAGAGTACTTGATTTTTTGTGTGGTATTTTATTTCCAATCCCCTAGTGGTCATCTGTCTTTTGCTCCCTGTTTTGGAACTGGCATTTGGGGAACAGCTTTAGATTTGTTTATTTGCTTATTACATTCAACAAATGGCGTGCATCTTCGTTTTTGTGTCTTTTATGATACCGCATGGCGGAAGCCTGTTGGCTCCCTTCATTCACGTGTCTTAAGAAACCACACAAACGGTTGTGTGCTTAATCGTCTGATGTAAGTTTTATCAAAATGATTTTCTCTGAGGTGCCTGGGGCGCCTCGCCGGTGGCGAAGGCCATTCTGACAATCCTTGATTTCATTGCACCTCGTCTCGCACAATGGCGGTAGCAGTCAATAGACCCGCTACTCTCCCAAGCGTGCAAAGCATTCGTAAGAAGGCTACCATCTTCCAATGGAATGCCTGCAGCCTTCGCCCACGACTGTATGATTTCCGACAATTTGTTTCGAAGCACCGTCTCCCGATCATTGCCATTTCAGAATCCCACCTGCGTACTGCTATCCGTCTTTCAGGCGATACTGTTCTGAACTCGATGACAAGTGATCGCATCACCAAAGTTCTTTTAGCTGTCCGAAAAGACGTCACCTCTATTCCACAACACATATCTGCCGACTCACGGAATGAATATGTTGCAGCCACCGTCAAGATCATGAACCTGTCCTTCACAGTGATCAAGTATAATAGAGAAAGACGGGCTAGTTGGTGACTATTAGTAGAGTGCATCTTGAAACCGCGCAAAAAAGACAAGGGACGAGGAAGAAACCAACAGGACAGAGCGCGGAACTTCAACTGGTTTAATACAACAGTGCGTCTCATTTATACAATCATCGTAATCACCTGGTAACATGACAAACGATCATCACGTAACACTTGTGCGCAGGCGTGTACGAGACATCATGCAGTCTAGATATGAATACTCTTTATCGGACAGGTTAACCGAGGTTTTGCTGACACACGAGCCGGATTCCTTCTTGATACGGTAGGCCTCATACACTTCTCTGCTTAGTTTAGACCCGAACTTTTTGAGGATAGTGGTATCGCGGAACCGAGGCGTGCAACCACGGCAGTGGCGACAATGGTCGGCCACATGCCCTCCCCCCGCCAATGCGCCTACTCCTGCGTGGTGCTCCTGAAGTCTGACGTTTATACAACGTCCAGTTTGTCCGATGTAGCTTTTGCCACAGGACAGGGGTATACGGTAAACAACCCCCCTTTTGCACGGGACAAATCTTTCTGCGTGCTTGATACCGCGCATTCTTCTTTGTGCTTTCCCTGCAACTTTGTTGCATAGGCCGGCCAGTTTTTGGGGTGCGGTGAAGACCACCGGCACGTCGCCCTTCTGAGCCACTTTTTTCAAGCGATGCGAGATCTGGTGGTAGTATGGGATGGCAACGGGTCTCTTGCGTTGCGCTTCTTCCCTACGGCGGTGCTCAGGTACGCCCCTGGCTTCACTGGCAAGGGCCTCTAGCACAGAGGTGATTAACTCCCCAGGGAAACCAGCACTGGTCAGCCTTTTTAGCTGGAAACTCACGCTGTGTGCCATTTCATGATTACAGGACTTGTCCAGAGCAGCACGCAGGCAGTTTTTTCCGATACCCCTTTTAACAAGCTTGGAATGAGCTGATTGGTGGCTTAAAATCGCTTTTTTTTAGCGAGGCTGATACCTCCAGCACGCTTGGGTTTCGCGGACAATACAGATATCAAGGAATTGCAAGGAACCTTGCGCTGGCACCTCATGGGTGAAGCTAAGACCAAAAGAGCACTCGGAGAAGATTTCTAGAACCCGGTGCACCGCTGACATACCCCCCTCATGCGTAACCCCTTTCAGGAAAATAGCGTAATCATCCACGTTTCTAAAAACCTTAGCCGAGTAGGCTGTGTCAAGGCGTTGAGCAATTCGCTTGTCGCAGATAAAAATATGTCAGTCAACAAAGGGGCTATGCAAGAGCCAATACAAACGCCACGCTTTTGAATGAAGTTCTTTTTGGATAAAGTTCGTTCTACGTTGTCATCGTTTCCAAAATTTAAAGAAAGACAGCGAATTGTGAAAAAAAAAAAAAACACGTGATTGCGCTCTTGCGCTACCACACTATAGCACTATCAACCGCGTCCAGAGAGAACGAAGCGTGCGCGATCACCGTCTCGAAGTGAGCGGCGAACACTACTCTGAGCATAGTCTTGAAAATTCGTTAGCACATTCTTTCCGAACACGAAAGCGCGCGCAGTTATTTGAGATAAGTGATAGGCAGGCCATCGGTAGCATATGCAGAAAGGACTTCTATTTAATTGAGCCATCGCGCAGAGAAAATAAAACTCGAAGGAAAAGAAATGAAGTCGCGCATCTAAGGTAGCCTCTGTTTTTTTATCATTTTCCACCCCATCGAATTGAACGGCTGCCAATAACTTGGGCACCGTCAGCACGCGTTTACATCACTACAAACACGGGTCGTAGCACTGGAATATGGTTGCGCATGAGCTCAATTACATCTTTTTTTTTCATTATTCACACGCTTTAATTAAATGCCGAAAAAAAAGAACACTGCGACACCACAAAAAACTGCATCGGTTCTTTCTTAACCCCCTCGACAATTTAACGAAGCACACGTGACCCTAACGAGAAAATTTGAAAAATAGCAGCATTATTGTCTAATTGACTCATTAACCGGAATTTTTAAGCCTCTGAGATGCGCCACGCGACGCGAACAATATGTCGTTGGTTTCATCCAAATCCAGCACAGCACTTTTTTTTAAGTTTTGGTTCAAGTTACGTGAAATGCTCTACATAAATTGTCA
This sequence comes from Amblyomma americanum, assembly GCA_030143305.2. Taxonomy (NCBI): domain Eukaryota; kingdom Metazoa; phylum Arthropoda; class Arachnida; order Ixodida; family Ixodidae; genus Amblyomma; species Amblyomma americanum. The sequence continues at coordinate 114,890 of JARKHS020034845.1, forward strand.
GATTAGTGGCAAAAGGTGGCATATCTTGGCCCGCCTGCTAAAATGGCGCTACCAATCCAGTGGGAGCATTAGCCAACGAGGGCAATGGTTTTCTGTGTAACGGAGTTGCGAGGCGAACATGCGTAGCGCGATGGACAACCAGGGCCGTTATCGCAAATGTAACGGAGTGGCACTGCCAATATAAAGAAAATAGTGGTCAACTGAGGGCGTTGTAATGGGGCACAGATATGACCGGTAGGGCCATCATTGGATCGGTCAGAGAGTGCAATTGCCTATTTTGAAAAACAGTGCCGACGCTGGTCTTTCGTAGGACAGGCCTTTTCGACACTTCTTTCCATACAGGGCCGATGCGCTGTGCTGCTTGCGATGTTAGCAGAATTCTGTGTAGATGGTGTAGGTTGAAAAACAAGCTGCTGATGATTAAATCTAGTCATCGGTTAATGAAGACGGACTGACGACCGGACGGACAGACGGACGGATGGACGGATGGATGGATGGATGGATGGATGGATGGATGGATGGATGGATGGATGGATGGATGGATGGATGGATGGATGGATGGATGGATGGACGGACGGACGGACGGACGGACGGACGGACGGACGGACGGACGGACGGACGGACGGACGGACGGACGGACGGACGGATGGATGGATGGATGGATGGATGGATGGATGGATGGATGGATGGATGGATGGATGGATGGATGGATGAATGGATGGACGGACGGACGGACGGACGGACGGACGGACGGACGGACGGACGGACGGATGGATGGATGGATGGATGGATGGATGGATGGATGGATGGATGGATGGATGGATGGATGGATGGATGGATGGATGGATGGATGGATGGATGGATGGATGGAATGACATGAAGGAAAAGAGGTCGACCAGAAATATTATTATCTGGCCTGCTACTCTGCGCTGGGCAAAGAGAGGAGGAGCAGAAAGAGGATCCTGATAAGTGACGAAAGAGATGAGAGTATGTGCACACACATTTGCTGGCATCACAACCGCGAGTCTAGGCCTGTTTCACTTAAAAAACATGAAAACGCCCGCATTGCCGAGGCTGCTTGCCAGCTCTACACAGATCACAATTACAGGGAACCGATACTTCTGGACGCATTGTCAGAAGTCACTGAGACGACCAGGCAGGCATCGGGCATTGCACTGCATCTCTGCACTGCGGCGCATGTGCATTGTCACTGGCACTGTTTGTCGCGCCATACTGAATTAGTGCAGCGCAGCTAAGGGCAGCTCAAGTGCATCCAAAAAAAATAACATCACTCAGTGCAGTTGGAGTGTTCATGCCAGGAAGCAGCACGCGCACTGAACTAACAAGCTATTTCAGCATATCTTCCACTGTGATGAGATGGTAATTGGCGTTTGTGAACGCCACTCCCAGCCACAGGTGGCACAACAGCGTAGTACCACAGCGGGGAAGACCACCGAATGGTAACTGATTTAGAGTAAAGAGTCGAAGTGGTGCAAGCGGGGTGTCCAGCCTCCAGGGGTAGACCACGACTGTACAGTCACGCTTCGGGCGAGAATTTGAAGGTGCCTTGCCGCGTCACCTCTTTTTAATGGTATGCGGACGATGTTGGTTGTATTGTGAGCCGATCGAGCAGCATTGTCAGCTATGTCCTTGCCAACAACGCCACTATGTCCTAGTACCCAATGGAATATGACATCATGACCCTCTTGTATTGCCCGGTGGTGCAGATGTCGTACCTCCGCTACACGTTGCTCATAGTAGCTATGGCTCAACACACTTTGAAGACATTGTTGGGCAGCTTTAAAATCACTGAACACAATCCATTTTTTGAGGAGATTGTTGAGAGACATACTTTACCGCCACAAGAAGTGCGGCCAATTCTGCTCCAGTAGAGGCAGTCCTATGCGAAATTTTTGGTTAATTTTGGTCTGTCTCGCTGGAACGGCCACGGCGCAAGCAGATCTAGTTGAGGTTACCGAGCTATCCGTATAGACGTGAGTACGGTCCCAATATTCTAAGTGTAGCATGGACACTGTCGGTTGCTTAAGGGCTGGCGTTCATAAATTTGATTTTTTCGCTATCCCCGCTATAGCAAGGTGCACACATGGGGGCCGCAGACACCACAGTGGAGAGGGAGTTCGTGCTGCCGTAGTAAGCAGTGTGGATGCGATGAAATGATCGGCCACCTACTATGTGACTGCCCTAGTTTTGAGCGAGAGCGTGCCTTCCTTGTTGCTACACTCCGCCGCTTGGACTCTCGTCCTCTCACAGAAGCTAGGATTCTGTGGTCTTTGTCTAAACCTTCATCACAAAGGAAAGAAGTGAAGGCACTGCTGAAGTTTTTGAAGGACTCGAGGTTGAGTTCTCGATTATAATCTTTGCACTTTAATTGTGCGCCCTCTAGAGACAGACTCAATGCACTAGTGAGAACATCAATTCCTTGCCGCTCTTACTTTCCTTTTTATTCCTTTGTTCCCTTCACCCAAGTGTAGGGTAGCTTACTGGGTATCTTCTGGTTAACCTCTCTGCCTTTCCGTGCTTCTGTTTCTCTCTCTCTCTCTCTCTCTCAGCATATCTTTCACCTGCTGATTTTCGGGCTTGTCGATGTTATCAAGTGGAGTTACAACCCAACTTGGGCGTGCCTCGATAACGGACTTTGATGGTAGATGAGGCCATTAGACATCAGGCGAGGCCAATATTACAGCCGCATCTGACTGCGCCTTCGAGATAACTTGTGCCACTGCAGCAGGCGACGTATGTTTTTTAGGCTCATGCTGCTGAGGCAGAACGAGGAAGGAAAGTCATGCCAATTCATCGCTGGAAAACTAAATCACTCAGAAGAAAAAGTGGATGAAGCGAATCGGGCAGCTAACTTGTTCAACACACCATTTAGCTCAAAATCAAAAGTTGTGGACGAATCGTGTGGCTGAACCATAAATTAAAGCGATCAAAACACCGCCACCAGTGCGCGTGATACAATCACATCGATGAAACAAAAACTTTTTCAACTTCCAATATTTCATTATGGGCAAGATCACTCGACAGCAAAATTTTCGTCAAGATAACAATGGCAGGTGAACACGTACCAATAACTGCCGAAAAATCGAGGAGTTTAGGGAGCGATTGCTAAGATCACCAGACAACGCATGAATTACTCGAGATATTATTAACAATAGCAGAAAAAAAAAACATGTGTGAGCCAGTAAGCACTGAAGCTACTGTGGCGAAGTAGTTCAAACAATCACTGGTGGAACAATAGACGTAGCATTTCTTGATTGTGCACATTTTTATCGGTCGCAAGACATACCTCACCTAATAGCTTTCTTAATTCGTCCATTTTTCTGCAGGATTAGCGTGTGGCGCTAAAAACGTCTTCACTAAAGGGTACCTTGGAATTTTTCGACTTGGAGCCCTGCTACAATATCTAGTCTCTTATAATTTAGAGGAACCAAATTTCACAATTATTGGTCGACACTCCTGCGGTGCGTACGAACCCAGTCTGTGAGCACGATGAATATTTTCATCAGGACGACAAAAGTGCAATGTGTTTGAAACAATCTGGCGGACGTGCTGTTCCGACTGGTCCCATGTTTCACAGCCAGGTTTTCAGATTTTCTCCACGGGACCGCTGCTCAAGATTTTGTAGCCGGCAATAGAAATCAAATGACTCAGCATGAATGCCTTCAAATATAGCGTCAGAAAATGTAGGCCCATGTTCGCCCTCCAGCGACTATACAAAGTATTCGGCAGCATGCAGACTTTTAGTGAGATCACACACTCACTGCCCTAGTTAAGTTGATTTGCCTTAAGCTGGGATAAAGTATCCGTCAATTTAGCGCGGTGGACATCTTATTTTGCAGGAATTGCAGCAATAGCAGCAAGAACATGAGCACTTCAGTTAGTTTTGACTTGTCCCGGGCCACGCTTTCACTCAATGCCGCCTGCTAACATCAAGAGTTTCACAACATGCCCACATCCAAATATGGTTGCAAGTAACTAAAGTGGACGCGGGAAGAGTAGCGCGGGAAGGGTGCCGGTACACTTAGTGCTTAAGGTAGGACTGTTACCAACTTTTCAGTTACGAAGCTGTGCGGTCTGTCATGCATCCGCAATGTAGGCGCTCTCCGCTGCTCCCTTGAATTGGGCAGATAATTGTGGATGGAAGCGTTGTATTACAGGATACAGCGGGAGAACGAATTGCAGCTTGCGGAAGGCGTAGTCGAACTCAGGCGTCCAGTCGAAAGCCACATTTTCTTGAAGAAGGTCTGCCAGGTTTTATACGCCACGGCCGCAAAGCGGAGAATAAAGCGGCGGAGGGGAAATTCCGCAGCTCTTTAACAGAGTGCAGTGTCTTAAGATTCATTTCGAAGGCTGAAGGGCTCTCCTTGAGAAGTGTCAATCAAAGAAGACGAAGACGGAAATGTTGCTCGATCTACTGTCGCCTCAGCTCTGGTTATTTACTTAATTTTGCCTAATTTACCTAGTTTTATTTGAATATTCTAGGACGGCTGCATCTTCAAGGCGGTACTCGTCCAGCGAGACCTCATCGCTCCGTGGGGATGAGTCAACGATCGTGGACAGTGACGAGTCAGTGGCCGATATGGTTGACGTGGACAACGAGGGCTTCAGGTTGGCGAGTCATCGCAAGCAGCGAGTGGTCCGGATCCCGGTAGTGGTTGAGCCCACATAGGAAGGGGTTGTTTTAAGAGAGAAGAATCCCATCTTGCTTTTCGCGGCAATTCAATCACTGCTGGGATCAGCTCGAATTCGTAGTCGGTTCACCATGCAAGGGGCTCTTCAGCTGGATGTCTCAACAAAAGAGCAGGTTGACAAGCTCCTGCAGTGCTCTCAGATTGGTGACACCAAAGTTAAAGTGCGGTTGCCCCATTCCTAAATGAAGAACAATGTGTTATTAAGGGTGTACCAAAGTGGTATTCAGAAGGAGATCTACTTGATTATTTGAAAACACAAGGTGTTCTGCACGTGAAACGACTCGTGCGTCGTGTGGAGTCTCAAGAAAAGAAATGGGCTGAGAAACTTACGAACTATCATGTTGACATTCGCTCCCAACTCAGAGCCCCCGGAAAAATTGATCTGAGATTCACAAAACACGCAGTTGCCGATTTTAGTAAAGCTCCTCCACGGTGTTTTAGATGCCAACGGTTTAGCCGCCGCGGTGGCTGAGTGGTTATGGCGCTCGGCTGCTGGCTCGAAAGACGCGGGTTCGATCCCGGCCGCGGCGGTCGATTTTCGGTGGAGGCGAAATTCTAGAGGCCCGTGTACTGTGCGATGTCAGTGCACGTTAAAGAACTCCAAGTGGTCAAAATTTCCGGAGCCCTTCACTACTGCGTCCCTCATAGCCTGAGTCGCTTTGGGACGTTAAAGATCCACAAATCAAATCAGATGCCAACGGCTTGAGCATGTGGCCAAAGTTTGCATAAAGGATCGACGCTGTAAGTGGTGCGATGGCAACCACGACTTTAAAGCCTGCAAGGTTGATTTTCCTTGTGCCAATTGCGGTGGTGATCATCCAGCGAGTTTCGGAGGCTTCCCCTTCCGTGTGAGCGCTCTGCAACGTCGAATATCCTTCATTGCTGGTCCCAAAACCCAACCGACTGAGAAGTCTGTACCAGGATTTGACGAGTTCCCAGTGTTGGAGTCTGATGTTGTTGCACTGCCCAACAATATCCCGAAGAGGCTTGAGTCCCGCAAGACGCCAAAGTCCATTGCGTGCGAGTCGGTTGCTCGACCTCCAGCAAAAAGTGTCCATCTCCCTGAGCGACTGGATCACTGTCAGACTCGACAGCAAGGGGGACTCTCATATGCACAGATAGATAGACAGATAGATAAAGAGGAGGAGGGAAAAGCAAGGATGTCACTTGTGCAGGATATGCACAAGTGACAAGAAAACCAGCCACTGCGGCCAAGAGTGTGTCCCCGTCGGCATCTTTTTTCGATGTTGTGAGTGCGTTGCGCAAAAAAAGGAGCTGAAAAACCAAGGTGCGTCTGGCCTCCTTCATGTTTTCTTTGGGGCGCTGCGTTCACATGTTCCGACGATGGTAACCTGAAGAACTTCCTACAGCTGGCGCTTTCTTTTGAGTCGATGACTGCCACCTGCGCAGCGAACTTCCTTTCGATCTAATGTAGATGGTGTTCAACCTCATGGATCTAATATCTACCTATTTATCTATTTACCCACAGCGCCACAGTGGCATTACAGTGGGCGGGGGTAGGTTGAACAGAGCAAAAAAGAATTATTACAAGTGCAGTCACAATGACAATACAAAGACTTCATTGTCAGTAATATTAACAAGAAATGAAGACAAAGCATTTAATTCTCGATCAGTGTGAGGAAAAAACGACATCTTGAACATATCGGTTCTTGACCTGAATTCGCGCGCTTTATGTTTATGATCAACCCGCTCGGATTTGTAGTGTGGATGAAAAATACGAATAGCAATCCGATTTTAATATATATTATGAAACAATTTCAGCCTTAGCTTTCTCCTTCTTAATTCAATAATAATAATAATTGGTTTTGGAGGGAAAGGAAATGGCGTAGTATCTGTCTCATATATCGTTGGACACCTGAACCGCGCCGTAAGGGAAGGGTAAAGGAGGGAGGGAAAGAAGAAAGGATGAGAGAGGTGCCGTAGTGGAGGGCTCCGGAATAATTTCGACCACCTGCGGATCTTTAACGTGCACTGTCATCGCACAGCACACGGGCGCCTTAGCGTTTTTCCTCCATAAAAACGCAGCCGCCGTGGTCGGGTTCGAACCCGGGAACTCCGGATCAGTAGTCGAGCGCCCTAACCACTGAGCCACCGCGGCGGGGTTCTTAATTCAATGGGTTCCCATTTTCATTCGTGTTTTATGCCAGACACACTAATATATTTACTATAATTCCCAGAAGCTTAGCTGGCCGCTAAGTTCTGAACTCTTTCTAATTTTTGTTTGTCGGTCTTTGTCGGCGGGTCCCATACAGTACAGGCATATTCCAGCACGCACCTAATATACGTTTTAAATACTAAATCCCTAGAGTCTTGCGGAAACATTCTCGTGTTACGGCGCAAAAAAAACAACATTTTGCAAGCTTTCCCAGCAACATAATCAACTTGTCGATGCCAACATAGTTTTTAGGGGATGTACACGTCTAAATACTTATATTCGAGAACAGTTTCCAATCAGTGGCCGTTTACGTTATAGACGTAATTAGGTGCATTCTTTTTCCACGTGGAACACATGTGCACTGTTCTTGCAAATTTATATTCATGTGCCACTGTTCGCACCACCGGTGCAATGCATTTAGATCTTCCTGCAAAGCAAGTAAATTCTGGGAATTTTTCACTTCTCTGTCGACTACGCAATCATCAGCGAAGAGTCGCATGTAGGAAGTAATATTCTCTGATATGTCATTAATGAGCCCAAGAAAAAGCAACAGTCCCAAACTGACCCTTGTGGGACGCCTGACGTGACGGAAGTTACATTTGATTTGGCTTCGTTTATTGTGACATACTGACACCTTAAACTAAATATTCCCTAATCCATTCAACATCCTTCTCAATCACATTTAAACAACGCGAGCCTTTTTTAAAATCAATGAATATGCAGTCAATGATGCTACAACAATCCAAAGCTTCGCATACCTCATGAACAAACTTGCTTAGTTGTGTAACACAGGATGTTCCCTGCCGGAACCCGTGCTGATTTTGATTTAATAAGGGATTGAGATGATTCATTATGTTCGTATATAGGATGGGCTCTAGCGTTTTACAGGCATTGCTTATTAAGGATATATGACGATAATTACAGACTAATACCCGAGGCCCGGTCTTATAAATAGGGACCACGCAGGCCACCTTCCGATCTGTAGGAAGAGAACTGGTGAGCAAAGATTTCTTGAATACGAGAGCTAAAAAACAGGATACAGATTCAGCACACATCTTTAAAAGGCCATTGGACAAACCATCAGGGCCTCCAGCTTTGGACACATCTTGTCGTTGAAGTAATGCAGTAATTCCCCTTTCATCTATTTCTGTGGGCGCCATAGGATTAAGCTGAAATGGTTGATAAGGGATGTCACAAGTTGTGCGGGGCAGAAATACCGAACTGAAAAAATCATTAAAGGAGTTTGCCTTTTCAAGACTGCCATTTCTCAGGTGGCCATGGTGCGCTATGGATGGAATGTCTACATTATCTTTGCCATTGGGTTTAACGTATCGCCAAAATTCCTTAAGGTTCTTTTGGAACCTTGACGAGAAGGAGTCAAGGAAGCCCTTTTTAGCTTTCACAACCGCCATCTGTAGAGCACTGTTGGCCTCCTGCAAGTTTGTTTTCATCAAGGAGTTGCGATTCTTTTTATAACTTTTAAACGCTCTTTGACGTTTGTATTGAAGGCACCGTAAATCGGCATTGAACCATGGCTTATTCTTTCAACGCCTTGGTGACTGCACCCATGACGGAACAAGCCTTTCCTGTTAATCTAACATTTTGTTTTTGAAACTAATCCACAGATCATTAACACTGCAAGTTTCTGACAAGTCCTAGTAAGCGGAAAAGTAAGCTTCTAACGTTAAGTATATTTCTGCAGTATTAGCTTTCAAATTATTATATATCTTTCTTAATGCATTCGATTTTACCTTTCCATAAGACACCTGCATTTGACACAGAACTGATTCATGATCACTTATTCCTGGCAGGACTAAAAAGGACGAAACCCAAGCTGGCCGATTTGTCAGTACTATCTCCAATATATTGGTTAGTCGAATTGCTTGGGAAACCGTCTGGGTCAATGCGAAATCATGCATGATGTTTACGAATTCTTTTCCTGCGCAAGAGGCAGCCCCGCACGAGCTAGATTGTTGATTGAAACAGAGCTCTCGTAAGTTGAAGTCTCCTCCTATGACAAGGCACTCTGATTGTATCATTTCTACTGTTTTGTACAATTCTCTCATTATATCAACCGAGCTTCCAGGGGGCCTACAGAAGGAGCAAACAGATAAGCCTTTCCCGTTTGACAACCCAATCCGGCAACACACAGCTTCGCATGACCCAACTGGCACTTCAAGATGGGAGCAAGATTTAGTATGAGAACTAATATAAACACACTCCCACCGTGACTGTTCCTGTCTTTCTTGTAGCATGTGTAATCAGCTGGAAAAACATCACTATCTCCGATATCAGAATCGAGCCATGATTCTGTGCCCCGAACAACGAAGGGTTCTGTCATGCGCAGTAGGTTTTCTAAATTGTCGGCCTTATTTCTGATGCTTCGGCAGTTCACAACCAAAAGAGAAATGTTAGATACTGATACCGGCTTGTATCATGCCATCTCAACAACATGCCCTACACCTTCATCGCCCTAGACCTTCGACGTTGCCCTAGACTTTCCCTAGACCTAGACCTTCGCCGTATCTTGTATGAATCGGATGTTGTTGCGTTACCCAACAATGTCCCTAAGGGACCTGAGTCCAGCAAGACGCCAAAGCTCATTGCGTGCGAGTTGGTTGTTCGACCTCCAGCAAAAAGTGTCCATGTTCCTGAGCGACAGGATCACAGCCAGACTCGACGGCAAGGGGGACTCTCATATGCACAAGTGACAAAAAACCAGCTACAGCGGCCAAGAGTGTGTCTTCGTCGGCATCTTTTGTCGATGTTGTGAGTGCGTTGCGCAAAATAAGGAGCTCAAAAATCAACGAATGTCTGACCTTCTTCATGTTTTGTTCGGGGCCCTGCGTTCACATGTTCCAGCGATGGCGCCTGGTAACCTGAAGAACTTCCTACAGCTGGTGCGTTCTTTTGAGTCCCTAATTACCACCTTCGCAGCAAATTTCCTTGCGATCTAATATGGAAGGGGTTAAACCTCGTGGATGTAATATGCGCCGAAAAGTGCCGCTTATATTCCAATGGAACTGCGCTGAGATTTTTAGGTCGGTTAGCTGAGCTAAAAGTATTTTTGAAAGAGACTTGTGTTCCAGTATTGGCCCTGTCGGTAACTGGCCTGCCAAGCGGGAGATGTTTGACTGGATATGTCGCCCATAAAAACTGCAGCGTAAACTCATTTCCTGCAGGAAGTGCCGCGCTTTACATAAGAAGGTAAATTCCACGTGTTTCTTTAAGCGTTATTGATCTTTGCACGGATGACGAGGGCGCAAACTCGTAGGCATTATTGACACTTTGCACCTGTGTGTTGCCAATGACAGAATCCCCACTTTCTTCCGGCCTCCAGCCTCAGCGACAGCTATACACCTGACTTTGCATTCACCTGACGTCCGCGTGAGGTGGTCAACAGCGCCTGACCGCATGGGAAGTGATCACTATCCGATTTTTGTGTTTGCTGCCGATTTTCTTATGCGTGGTCCTAAAATTAGCAATGTGGTCATCTGGGACAAGTACAGAGAGCACCTAGAACGTCTTTCTGGTGATGCTGTTGACAAATTGATTTCCAGTAAGCTGGAAGCAACTACGACGGTCAAGTTACCTGACCATTTTCCGGCCCCGGATTTAAAACTCAGGAACCTTTGCGCAGCGAGAAGGGCGAGCGACAACTCATGGGGAAGAAGGGCGACAGGGACTTAAAGACGACCTTCAATAGCCTGAATTCTGCCATTTGACGGCACAGGAACAAGCTCTACAGGTCACAATGGGCCTCATTTTGTGCTAGTTTGACTGTGTTCTCACCGATGACGAGAATATGGTGAGTTATTAGCAGCATTACTAGAGAATCTCGCCCTTGGAAGCCTCTTGAAGCACTTGCAATACGCATGAAAAACCTGTTTCGTGCTTGGCAGAGGAATTTGCAGACACACTTGTGCGTGATAATTTTGTAATGGATGTATATACACCCCCTGTTTCCCCCAGGTCTATCATGGACGTCCCGTTCATGCTTAGGGAGCTTCAGGCTGCGCTCAGTGGCCTGCGGCGCCGATGTGCACCAGGTCCCGACGGTATCACAAACCAAATGCTGCATAATCTGCCCATGCAACTCAGGAAAGAGCTTAAAAACTTCATCAGTCGAGTTTGGGAGGCTGGCGATGTTCATCTGTCATGGAAGGTGGCTTATATAGTTCCAGTACTGAAGCCCGGCAAAGATATGACGGGCCTTGCCTCGTATCGCCGTGTGTCATTGATCTCCTGCGTAGCTAAGTTAATAGAGAAGCTGGTAAATGAACGCTTATCGTGGTGGCTTGACGACAGCAAAAGAACTGCCATCATGTATGACAGGATTCCGCCGAGGTCTTAGCGCCCAAGATAGCGTCTTAGATTTGGTGAGTCGCATTGAACACCAGAGAGCTTTCGGCCTTTCCACCTTATCCATTTTTCTTGAAGCTGCAAAAGCTTATGACAACGTTCTTCAGAGCTCAATTGTGAACAGTTTGCAAGGCATGGGCATAGAGGGCGATATGTTAAGATTCATTTACACGTTCATCAGTGATCGTGCAGTTCGTGTGCGGTTAGGGAGTATCTTAAGCACTGAAAGGGTTATATCACGAGGTGTGTCTCAAGGAAATGTCCTCTCCTAAATTGCACGCAACTGCGTATGTCAGTTATGTTGACGACAGTTGTATTTAGATTAGTAGCTACCGACACAAGTGATTAGCCCTTATAGCTCGACAGGCTCTACTTTCGGTGCAAGCTTAGCTTTAATGTGTGCGATTGTCTGTATCAGTGGAAAAATCCGGCTTTGTTCAGTTTCCAGGTGTAGGAAGATGTCTAGCTCAGCTGAAGATAGACCTTGGCTTTACTGTATATTTACAATGGGTGCCCTCTCACATAGGAGTCCGAGGCAGTGAGGTGGCAGATAGTCTCGCTCATAAAGCTCTGTCAAGAAATTCATTAAAAAAGTACCTCAAGGTGATAAACACTCTTCAGAGAAACGATGCTCGATCATTTTAGTACCCTTTTGAGTGCGCCGCATAAGCCATGTGTGACCAAAGGACTGAGAAGGTCACAGGCCGCCCTGCTGCATCGAATTCGCACGGGCTCTCCTCGTACTTCTGCCTGGATGCATAAGACGGGCATGACATCGCCTCCGCTTTGTTCTTTATGTGGTGTGTGCAGGGATATAGAACATTATATTATGTACGGCCCATAGTACAACGCGGAAAGGTATGTGATGTTCACCTCCTTCAAGAAGACAGGTGCCCTTAACAGTAAAGTTCAGGACATTGTCTACCCGATTGGAAACCAGACATGCAGAAGGGAGGTTGCAGGCCTTCTTTTAACGTTTCTGCAGGACACTGATCTTGTCCTAAATGGTGACAGCTGGAACGGAATATGGTGTACTGTGGTTGAATGTGTCCGTAGATAGTGTCTTCTGGAGTGGGCTATGTTATACTGTGAGTGAATGTGTGCATGGATGGTGGCACTGCAATGGACTATGTTCTGCTGTGACTGAATATGTACATAGATGGTGACTTCTGGAGTGGACTATGTTCTACTGTGGGTGAATTTGTGCATAGATGGTGACTGCGGGAGTGAAATATGTACTATTGTCAGTGACTCTGCGCATAGCGGGGCAGATCCGACAGGTTTTAGGTCATTATTAACATATAAGTGACGCTACGGTGGAGAAATTTCCGGCAGAATAAGCAACACTAATTTCATCTTTAGTATACAACAACTCAACTCAAGTGGAGTGTCTTAAGGACCCTAGAGCAGCAGTCATGACGGAATCAGGTTAGACACCTTCTCTGTAAACGAGATGTCCAAGGACTAATGTTTGACGCCCACCAAAGCAGCACTTTTTAGAGTTAAGCAGAAGAGCCAGCTTTGCGCAACTAGTCTAGAACGAGAGCTAAATGGTCGTTGAACTCACTTAACAAATTTCTGAAAATGACAACGTCTGTAGATAGCGCATACATATAGCCCATTTCAAATTGCGTAGTACAATGTTTTTACTATCTCTGGAAGGTGGCAGGTACATTGCAAAGGCCGAAAGAGATTAAATTGAATTCATAACAACCGTTAATTGTAATAAACGCAGTTTGATTTTTTTCCACTTGATGCATAGACATTTACCAATATGCCTAACGGAGGTCGACAGAAGAAAAGTAGGAGGCGAAAAAAGCAGTCAGTGGGATCGCCGATATGGGCAAGGGAGTGACGACATTCAGACGACGGTAATCAACGCAAAAACGCCATGTGTCATCGTTTTCCGGGCGAGTATCACTTGAGCAGGCGAAAGAATCAACAATTCGTGAATAAAATATGTAGCTAATGTCGACACCACTTGTTCATTGATCACTTCACGTTCAGACGTTGACGCTGGGCGATGCGAACGACAGCCCCGAGATAGACTTCTCGGGCGCCGTCGCGTAGTCACCATGGCAGCGTCTTCAAGTTTTAGGGTTGTAGTGGCGAACCCCCCTCCTCTTGTGTTTCTCTTTGTTGATATTTTTATTTGACACTTGAAAGGCACCTGGTAAGAGGCATGGCATGAGAGATGGGCGTGGCAGTTAAAACAACAATGGCCTTGATAGCCGCGGTGATAACAATGTTCTTAAAATCAATTGCGCTGATATGATGCACGGCGTCCTATGGTGATTCATTATAGTTTCATATTACATGACGAAAAAGATCGAGAAGGAGCTATAGTTCTTACGGCAGAGCTGTAGACGTCTTTAAGGTGATTAATAAGGCTAGATAGGCAATTATCAGGTGACTCATGCTCCTGGAGATGAATGATAAAACATGAAAGAGGCGCAATTGAGAAATTTTTCGTCACGTTTCAAGGTGGGGTAAGTTGGTTCTAGGTTTTAAAGCAGACGCACTATATAAAATGAATAATAAGAATAAATGAAACGGATATAATGATTTTGTATTTTTTAAGTGTAAGGAGACCTTGCACTGGTGAGGATCGCATACTGCTGAAGCGTATTTTAGTTTAGGACGGACAAAATTTGGGTATGCCAATGCTTTCATGAATGGGGTAGCAAATCGTAGATTTCGACGTAGAAAACCAAGGGTATGATTACCCTCGTTAGCAATGTTCACGATATAAGATGACCATGTTTGGTTTTGCGTTACAGTAAAACCGAAGTATTTACAGGAAAACATCGACAACACTTCTGAACCAGAAGAAAGCGTATTTATAAGGGGTATGCAACTGCCTGCGATGGAACAAAATAAACCATGTTTTAACACTATAAAGAGACATTAACCATTTTTTGCTCCAAGTTCCGAATTGGTTAAGACCTCGTTGAAGAATGTCAACGCCAGGAAATAAATACACACTCTTCACCAAATAAGCGGATGGTAGAGGAAATATTCGAAGGAAGATCGTTATTGTAGATCAGGAAGAGCAAGGGTAAGAGAGCTCTACCACCTTGTGAACAGCTGAAGTCACGGGGCTATGAGGAAAAGAATAATTTTCAGCATAGACAAATTACTCTCTGTTATTCACAAAGTAGTAAAGTTGCATAACTAACGGATTAAGATATAGGTGCTAAAGGTCTTGTAGTAGTCTTTTGTACGGTACTTAATCAAAGTAAAGGAAGTAAGTGTCATTAGGAATGTTCAGGTTGAGTTTGGAGTTCATGTCGTTAATAAAGAAAGCAAATTTCGAGTCACATGAAAGTTCTTTCAAAAAGTCATGTTGGTTACGATGTAAAAATTTACGAAGACAAGTAATTTCACTATGTGGAAATAAATAACGTATTCCATTACTTTTGAAAAGGCGCTAGTGATGCAAATAGGTGTTAATTTTTGTATGAAACATGTGTACCTTTTTTTTTTGGGGGGGGGGGACTGGAGTAATTTTCGCAGAGGCTTGGACGCCGCTCTGGCACCACTGCTTATAGCCGTCCAGCGACAGCTCCCTGGGCTCTGCCGGTGTGTCGAGCGAACCATCCGGTGTGTGCGAGTTGTGAAGTGAAGCTAATGTGACGCCGTCGCGGACGACCACCGGCGAGCGATACGAAGCTTGGACGCTTTTGCAGTAATACGGAACCGTTCAGGCAGAAATATAAATGCATGCGGCAGATTCGAAGTGCATTACACTCAAAGCGTGACGTCAGGATATTGTTCACGTATGAAGTCCGCATACGGTTCGCACTGCACAGGGTGCCGTACATTTTTATCGTGTTATTCGGTTTTATCGCTCAAGCGCCACCACGACATCGCTGGCTCTATCCCGGCCGCTTATAGAAAGGGCCGTAGTTAACAACGCTCGTGTGCTTTGCGGTATCAGTCCCCAGGTGGTCGAGAATGCTCCGGATTCGGGCATTGCGATGTCCCCCACAGCCCTAAGTACTTCAAACAGTGCTTATCTAGCCTACTTTACGCTTTGAAGTGGACCGTGCTGTCATTTTGCAAAAATAAAGACGTTTATTCCCCTCTACCATGCCTGTGCACTTCACATCTGCACTGGTATTTATATTGTTGAAGGAAAAACGCTGGGCACGCGGTCCGGTTGGTCCAGTAACGAGGACAGGGCACCTGCGTTGGCGAAAAAAGTTCATAGTTACAATCATCTCCTTCCTAGCTCTTCAAGGAACAAGCAAGCGAAAGTAAGGAATGATTCTTGCCGAAGATGAAAGTGCGCTGCGCAGATCCTGTCTGCTGGTGTTGGCTTCCACTTATCTCGGCGCATTGCGTGCACCCAAACCTTCAGGACATTTTCGTCCCGCGGAAAACGATAAAAGCGGATGCCGCTGCCTTTCTTGACATTCTTAGCGCATCCCACGCCACAGCAGCTCGTAGGCATCACGTTGCAGGTTGGAGGCAAAGATTCCGATGCCCGCAATGAAACAGCTTTATTGCTCACGCTGCAAACCTCTATGCGATCGCCCGAGTACACCAGAATGTACCTATGAAAAAATACTAACTAGCTCAATCTCCTCACTACCACATGTATCTTTTTCTTCTTGGTTCTGCGCTCCGTAGCAAAACTTTTCAAATAATCATGGTATAAATGAAGTCTTGCAGTATTTCTTCCCCTCAATGAACCTCTGACGGCCTAAATTTATAGTGCATTTACTGTGAGTATATTGTTCTAATGTATATACTGTGTATGCACTGTGTATATAGGTGATTTTATTTCTGCCTCAGCAGCGTTGTCACTGAGAGTCTGTGCATTTGGATCACAGAAATGATGAGCGACCTAGATGGAAGGGCGAAAGTAGTGTTCGTTTTATTTTTCTTCCCTGAATTTGATAAGCCTGTTCTTTTCCTGTGATGTGAGAATTCGTTCCTGAAGACCGTTACGAAACATTTTGAGGTACCGATTCCTCAGCGTACCAATTCCACACGCTTCTTTCGACGACACTCTCGCCATTTTGAGCAGCACTGGCATGTCCATCGACAGTGATGACTAAACTGGGACGAACGCTGGCTTCCAATATATGGAGGTTTTCACCGCAGCTTACCACCCAGGCAACGTTAACATCGTAGCAGATAGAGTGTAATACTCCCATCAGTTACGTCAAGCCGGCTTGCTTAGCATTGTGTTAGTTGCAGAGTACCCGAACTGTAGGAAGCGATAGGCAAAACTTTTCCATTGTCTTAAAAGCGTACACGTCCACTTTCCTTGTAGAGCTCTCTTTCCTGATAACGTTTACAGCAGTATACCATTCTGGGCAGCAGGGGACCAGCGATGGCATAAAGGTAGAGCACCCGCCTGTAGATCACCGGTGATACCACGCAAGGCGTGGTCAACATTGACGCTGCAGCTCAAAAGTTCTCTTCGCGACGGCCGGTCGATGGAAGAACGCCCTCAACGGGCGCGAAGTCGGAACGCTATCGTGACGCTCCGGTTTGTTTCTTCTGCGGGCGCACATTTCATGCACGCTCAGAGTGCCCGGCAAAGAACTCTATCTGCAACTGCTGCGGCAAGAAAGGTCATTTTGCCGAAGTTTGCCGCAGTTTGCCGCTTGAGAAAGTCGAGGCATTCCAAACTCAGTGCTATCAAATTGCGCACTCTCGAGTCGCCAGCTAAAGCAAAGTTCGTGGACGTCAGAGTCGACAACTACACAACTCAGTTCAAAGTAAACTTAGGAGCTGAGGTTTCTGCAGTCCCGAGTGACTTCCCTGGGGTCCCGGCCGAGCTCGGCAAAGTTGATGCTGTTTTGACAAGGCCCGGTGGCCAACCTTTCCTTCTACGGGGCTTGTATTTGGTATGTCTATTTTGGCAAGGGAAGACCAGCTCTCAGTGTCTTTATGTCATTGAGTTACTTTCAGTACCTTTACTGGGTCTACCAGCCATTCAAGCTCTTGAAGTCGTGGAATTTTTGGGTGCTGTGAACACTCCCGAGCCAACGCTTCATGCCGAACTGTTCTGTGGCCTCGGCACGCTCAGAGATGACTGCACTATCTGCTTGAAGCAAAACGTTGTACCTTTCTCACTTAGTGCACCTCGACAGATAGCAATCCCACTGCGTGAAGTCGTTTGGCAAGAACTCGAAAAACTCGAACGCGACGGCGTCATTAGACATATTGACAAACCAACTCCGTGTTGCGCCGGACTGGTAGTAGCGCCGAAAAAGAATGGAAAGTCCACCTGACCGGACTAAACCAAGCTGTTCTCAAAGAAAAACACATTTTGCCGACCGTTGAACAAGCTCTTGGGATCATCGGCGACGCCGCCGTTTTTCAAAGCTGGATGCGACTGCAGGCTTTAACCAAGTCAAGTTGTCAGCGGACTCGCAAGAATTCACAACTTTCATCACACCTTTCGGTAGCTTTTGTTTTTGCAGACTGCCCTTCAGCATCACATTTGGCCCGGAGTTTTTTCAAAACCAAAGGGCCAGAATCCTTGAAGGTCAGGAGGGTGCTGTAAATATGATTGACGATATTCTTGTTTTAAGAGGTACCAAGCAGGAACATGATGCAAGACTTAGCAGGTGTTGACTCGTCTTGCAACTGCAGGTGTCACCTTGAACAAAGGCATGTCTTGTTTTGTGGTGTTCGAAGTCTCCTTCCTAGGTGTCGTCGTCTCAAACCAAGGCATCAAGCCGGACCCAGGCAAGATCGAGGCAGTCCATGCAATGCCGCCTCCCACAGACGTTGCAGGTGTCAGGCGCTTACTCGGGATGGTAAATCATCTACCCAGGTTCTTGAAACATATTTCGGAAGTCACTGCCCCGATGCGCACCCTTATCAACAAGAATGTTAGTTGGATTTGGCAGCATGAACAAGAAGCTGCACTGAAAATGTCAAGGAACTTCAGACGTCCAAACGCTGCTTGGCAAATTAGCACCATAGTATGCCTCAACAGTCTCTGTGGAGGCCAGCTCTTTTCGACTAGGAGAAGTCCTGTTACAAGCACAACCGACTGGTGAACGGAGGCCAGAAGCCTTTGCCTCAAGATCAATGACGACAACAGAAATAACCCAAGTTGAATTGCGAAAGCTTCGTTTCGTCTCATTCTGACGCTCTCCTAAAGTCAAAGCGGTCTCTTCCGCAGTTGGAGTCATTCCGGGACGTGGCACGACTTCTAGCCGCATCTTTGTTACAACGTTTCTCGAGTCGTGCGGAGCGTTCTTCTGGCGTCTCTTGAGCGCGTTGTCTCTTCCTCGCTTCGTTCTGTCGTTCCAGATCAGGTGTCGCCAAAGTCGCGTCAGCATTGAGAGCATGCATGATACTTGTAGATGCACCCAGATCAAGAGATGATGAACGCATTCACCTGGCTGCATAACATGCTCGCCGTTTAGCTAAACGTTGTTCCCGCTCTTCATACGTTTCTTCCGCACGCCGCCGCTTCTTAGCTGCAGCACATCGTTGCAGCTTCACCTTATACACATCATCCGACATACCGTGGAGGTTTCGCTGGAACGACTGCGACGAGCCGAGTTGGGGGGCCGCTTTTCCACAGCTGGCGTGACGTCACGTACAGAGAGCGCCCCTCGCGGCAGTGGCGTGCAGCTGCAGCATGGAGGATTCGCTGGGACGATCGCGACGAGCCGAGTTGGGGCACCGCTTTTCCACAGCTGGTATGACGTCACACATAGGTCACGCTAAAGGTCAATGGTGGATTCTCCGGGACGACGGCCAAGAGCGGAAGCCACGAGCAGTATTGCTTTCGCAATAAAAGAGGCATTAGCTACAGCGTGGGCCATCCAGAAGTTCGACGAGTGCATCAGAGGCATCATCTTCACCGTAGAAACGGATCACCTTCATCTGGAGTCATTGTTTGGCAAAATGGATCTTAATGTGCTTCCTCCGCGGGTGCAAAGATTCAGGCTTAATACAATGCCTTACCAGTTTCAGATTATGAATGTTCCCAGGAAATTGTTGGCTACAACAGACGCATTGTCTTGCATCCTTCCCAAAGTGCAGCCAGTAGACACCATGGAACTTTTTGCTACCGAAGTAGTGGCTTCCGCTCCAGATGTGCTTCCTGTGAACATGCAAGATATTAAGAATGCCCAAAGTTGTGATGGAGAATGCATCACGCTCTGCCAGCATGGCTGGCCAAATAAGTCAAAGATCCCTCTTCACGTGTCAAAGTATGAATCAGTTAAGGATAAACTTTCTATTTGTGATGGTCTCCTCCTCAAAGGCACTCGTCTCCTGATCCCCTGAGCAATGAGGCCAGCAATCTTGACACTTCTGCATGAGGGACATCATGGGCATCAGTCGCACCAAAGCCCTCGCTCGTGAATCTGTACGTTGGCCGGGCATAATAGCTGAGATTACCTCTCTCGTGACCAGCTGTGAAAGGCGCGCTCTTACTCGAGTGAATTCAGCGGAGCCGCTCTTTCCTACAAACCTCCCTGGTCGTCTCTGCGGAGTTCTGGGCATGGACCTCTTTCACCACAACTCTCAAACCTTCTTGAAGGTAGTGGTCTACTACTCTCGGTTTCAAGAGGTGGTGACTTTGAAAGGTGCAACAGCTCCTGTGGTCATTGATGTGCTCAGTAGCCCCATTATCCACACACTGATGGAGCGGAGGAGCGAATGATCCCGACTGTGAAAGACATCTTCCGTAAGGCAAAGACCCTCACCTGGCCCTTCTCAGCTATGGGGATACTCCAGGCGTGAGTCGTTTCGGCCCAGCTCAATTCCTAATGGGAAGACAACTGAGAACTCCAATCCCACAGCCAGATGAAAAGCTTCGTCCACACTGGCCCGAAAGAAAGGAGCTAGCACTCAGAGATGACCCTTACAAGGAAACGACTGCGAAGGACTTTTATCGAAGTCATCGCGCCAGGGATCTGCCATCACTTCAGTCCGATAGAAGAGGTCTGGGTTCGACCTGAACATGTGCGTGCTACACTTCTCAGCAAGGCACAGCGTCCGAGGTCCTTTGTCGTCGGAACGGAGCGAGGAACGATTTTGCAGCGGAATCGTCGAGATCTTGCTCCCTTTGTGCTGAGGACAGCAGCTCCCGCACTTCTCCAGCCTCACTGCCCAACACAAGCGGCAGCAGCACCTGACCCGCCGCCTGTAGCAGCAGGACCTTCTTCACATTCAGGTGATGGTGCTGTGTTAACCCGCAGTGCCCGCCTTGTGGTACCATTGGAGCGCTTGAACTTGTGACAGAGGGGGGAGATGTTGGGGTCTCCCCCATCGACTTACCAGTGACGCCCGCTTGGCTGAAGCCAAGCCGTGGGCTCCTCTAATAAATCTGTGTTCCGTTCTGGAGCGGCATGGCTGCCTCGCTCTCTCTCGCAGCCTTGGTGGCTGGTGGTCGCCTCCCGGCACGACAGCACGGGAACGCCCACACAACAGCCGGGACTCGAACAAGAGGACCAGGGCTCAAATCCCGGTGCCACGCAGCTCTCCACTGGGTTAAAAGAAAAGAATTACGGCTGTCGATGGAATTGCATAACCAGGCCTAGGGTGCGGTCTGATCTCGGTAACCAGAACCGTCAACGCACTCCCTCGCCACAGCAGGATTTGGCCTCCCTGGTTTAGTACTTGGCTACAACGTTTTGTGTGAACAAACTACTTAACCCTCGGCCTTCGTCTCCAGCGGCTGCGGAGCAACTGACCAATGCGGTGGGACTCCAGGGACGCGCTGGTGAGTGCTAAAAATCTCTTGCTCCGGACAGGCCGCCGTTGTAGACTGAACCTCACAAAGTTTAACGCTAGAACCCTATCCAGTAAGGTTGGTATGGTAGTGCTGTTAGAGGAACTAGGGACTATTAAAGGGGATGTCAAAGGGCTTAGTGGATTAGGAGGACATGTGAAAAGTATGGAGGGCGTATGGGAGGGCGCGTACTATGCTTTCGTGGATTAATAGACAGACGAGAACATACAGCAATTCTACATTATTAAGGAGAGGGTGCAGTTAGCGTAATTAGGCTTAATAAGAAGTACGAATTAAAGATAGTACAGGCCTATGCGCCTACATCTAGCTGTAATGATTATATCTTAGAAATCTTCTGCGAGGGCATGGAATCGGCAATCAGCAAACAAAAACCAGTACACTGTACTGATGGGCGACTTCACTGCCAATGTAGAGAAACAGGCTGGGAACAAGGCAGTAGGCTACTATGGCATAAACTCTAGAAAAAGCATAGCGGGAGTTATTAGCATAGTTCACAGAGGGAAGTAATTTGCTGATCAAAAAACACTGCATGACGACACCACACAAAGTAATGATCGATCGTTTCTGGTTTGCCGCACATCAGATAGTTCAGCGGCCATGGCACAAAAGTCTCCTTGGCGCGAAGCCAGGCCCTGATGCGTAGAGTCGAAGTCTGAAGTTTAAAAAAGAAGTATTTTGCAGCAGGTTGAATATACATTCGCTGAACTTGCTTCAATCCAATAGAATTAATAACACCAAGGTAAGCCTGCCGATACAGGGGCACAGGAAATAGAGTCCATACTACTTTTGTCACCTGCCTTCTGGAAAGGTCCAATAAATATTTCAAGGAGAAGCGAACAGAGAGGAAATCAAAGGGTTCAGGAGCCTCCTACAGGAAAGCCCACAAAGCTACCTCTCGGCCATGACCAGCCGAAACAGATAACGCAGACAACCCAGTCGCCTTAGCACCGCTGGCAGAAGTGAGGGGCTTGTAGCTTTGAAGAGGAAAAAGCTTGAAACGAGCTGGCCAACACAGTGAAAAAAAATCAAGTCCTCCGTACTCGAGAGAAAGAAGCAAATTGTCTCGATGCATAGGCTCCTAATGAGGGCACCGAACAAAGGTCGCGAAGTCTGTGCAGCGCTTGTACCTTCTTCCTAGCACTGTCAATCACTTGCGATGCATAGACAAGCTTCGCAACCAAGATGATGTTGAAAACTTGGACCCGAGAAAACATCCAGAGCACTTGACCCACCACGCCTGCATTTGGCGCCTCACACAGTAAATTTGTGACTCCCAGTAAGACCCATTATTAACGTGAAACATTTATATGAATATGTCGCGTCAGCAAAAAGTGTCCGCGAATTTTGTCTGCACAATTATGTCGTTCTGTAGAGACAAATGGACAAGTTTCGTTGTGTTAGCTGGTTCGTGCGTGTATCTTGAAATGGTAAAAGTTTCGTTGATGAATTTAAAAAGTTAATTAATAAATTTATTTTTTGAAAATAAATCAAAATAAATCCTGTGTTTAAGCACGTTTTGTGTGGCTGATTCAATGACAAACGATGTAAATGCGCCAGAAAGCTTACTTAGTATTAAAAAAATAAAACAAAACTAAAAGAAATAAATTTTAAAAAGGACAAAAATAAAAAATACATTTAACAAACAGAAATGAAAGAAATGAAATGAAAAATTACAGAATAAAATATAAAGGAAAAAATGACAGATAAGAACAAAACTAAAAATTAATAAAATAAAAACCTACCAAATTTTTAAATGATCAAAATAAATATAAACAATGAAAAATGAAGAGAGAACGAGAGGAAAGGGAAAGGGCTTTCGCATTTCCGCTCCTAAGCAGACATGAGTGCAGTCCTGTAATTTTTCCGGATCTGATGAAGGGCAACCCAAGATACTGCAGGGAAACAGAGTACCAGCTAATGCCACCAAAACGATTAGGTTTTCTACCCCAACAACCCGACCAGAATCCTTTTAGATTTTTTCAAATTTATAACCGCGTCAAAGGCGTCACAAAACTGCGCTGCTAAATGCAAAGCTTCAAGCACATTTTTTTATCTCAACAGAAAAGGGCGACTTAATCAGCATATGCTGAAATTTCCATTTCCGAATGATCAAGGGGAAATCCTCGAATAACTTGGGATCTGATGCTTCTAAAGCACCAGGGTTCGATATATAGAGGAAATAACAAAGATATTAATGGGCAACCCTGCCGGACAGTCGAGGTCGATGTAACAGGTATGATAACTCTTCCCAAAATAAAGGAAACATCACAGAAACGACTAAAGTCCGAACCGCAAGTCTGGCTACAGCCACCTAGGAAATGAGGCGCATAATAGTCATAAAGGGCCGCGAGAATCCCCGGGGTGTCACTATATGTAATTCCATCGTACTGAATCTCTGATACTTCATTTGCAAAAGCAGCCTGCCTTGCATCACTTAATGCCTCTCGAGCTACGTCGACGGATTTCCAATCTTCTGCTTTGGGGGGTATTTATGTGCAGTGTAACCAAGCCTTGACAGTGTTTACAAGCGCCACCCTTGGTCATAGCGGAAGTAGTACGTCCTGCATTACCGTATTTTATTACCTTCCTGACGTGGTTTCGCATCGCACTGGTGGCATGGGGTTGTTTTTTTTCTTCTGATTTTATTATTTCTGCCCCGGAGCAAAAACTACACACTAAAAAAATGATGTGGAAGTCGCCCAATAGGCAACAGCGGCCACGTTTATTAAAGGGCTGTTGGATAATAGATAACAGCAGAGCCGCTGTGGCAGCGTCCGGCCGAGGCCAAGCCCCCAGGAGTTCTCTAGCGCGTTTCGGCGACCCTTCTCCTCTTCGGCATTTCACCTCTGCCGGCCGCGCAGGTATCTACAAAAACATCCCCTATGTCCCTTTGTTTCGGTGGCTGTCGGCTTCCCTCATTTAGAGATACAGAAGGTTTTGCACCTGTCACCCTTGTTACGTTTGGTGCTCCGAATGAACGCGAAGTTCAGTAGGAACCCCAGGCACCACAGCGGTGAGCAGAAGTTCCACTGAATTCAGTTGCGGCACGTTATTTGTAATACGATGAAAACCGTTTAAACCAGTTACGCGACCATAGAAGGAACATCTCACCTCTCCGACAAGGACTTTGTTGCTGTAGGAACTATCACGAACGACTGTTATTTCGCGCTGTGATTTGTACTTTTAATTTCTTCGTGTGTCACAAAACTTGAGCCGAGCACAAAGTTTTGGTGATCTTGTATTCAGCTCGCGGCTGCAGTTCTATATCAAGCAAAGCGTCTTCCCCTAAGTAGTCGTAAGGTAGATGTTTTGACACAGCCGAATGTTCTCAAGTTATCAATTCTTTTTAGCTTGAAGCAGTTGGACATCCATATTCACTTAGTCACGCATGTTTTCAGTGCCGGCACAAATTATTTAAGGCAAGGCGCCATACACAGCAACAAGTCATGGGTCATACGCTTCCTGTGATGTCCACGAAAGTGACCAACAAAATGGTGCATGCCGCACCATCAGGTATTGATTCCTGCTGGTGGCTTCAAGTGAAACCGGCATTTACTGAAGGCCACCTAATTTACATGGGCCTTGTCCTGGGAAAGGTTGATGGACTTCGAATCAAGATGGCTGGCAGCTGAAGACCGAGTCAGCATGTCAAAGCCTAGGATCACGTAGTGAGAGCACTCGTTCACTGCTACTAAAGTCGCAGGGAACGTCCGTTGGGTGACTTTCTCGAACAGATCATTCTGACATAGCGACGAGGTTGTCTCTATTTGGCCGTATAAATATCGAGCCGCCCAAATAGTGCTTACTTAATTCAGGTCATCGGCGAGCGGCCTTTTTAAAACGGAGTACCCTATTCCCGTTTCCACGAATGCAGTAACACCGCGGCTGTCGGTAGCTACTTTAAAATTGATGGTTCATGTTACCGCATTGCACGTTGGTATTTGGTTTCTGAGGCTGTGGGATGGGGGTTATCGCCAGGCCAACGCGTAGAGCCCTTTTCGCGCAATGCAAATCATGATGCAATTGATGATAACGGTCGGAGCAAACCTGTTGGCACATATACTCTGCTACGCGCAACTAGCTGCTAACATCCCTTGTATTATTCGCCTAGGCCTGAGCCACTGTCCGCCTATATAAAAACCTCTAAGGTCCATTCTTGCTCATGGAGAGCGTCAGAAAACTTGGCCCATTTCAGCGTGAGGGAAGCAGGGCGGGTGGCACTGAGTTGTTATTAATATGCCTGCCGCGTTTGGCGGAGCTTGCAAACCAAAGACGGTTTTCCAGCTTAACTTAATGCTGCTGCCACGTGTTGACACTATATAGGCCTTTGGCTACCGGGCAAGGCAGCTAAATCATTACGGTGCTTCTCATGTAGACACCGTTCACAGTTCGCGGGAAGCTTAACGCTTCAAGTAGAGCCCCCGTGACAATATACAGCCCCAGGAGTTTTCTTCTAAGCTATTTAGCGGTGCTCACTAACACATCTAGCAGTCCAAAGATTGGTGGGATTGAGGCCTCTTTCGAGAGGTTGCGGTTGTTGAGTATGTGTAGCTAGGCATGCAGCAGGCCTCACAAGCAAACCGCTTGGGCCATATACTTTTGACAGGGGGTGTACCTCCTAGGCACTGGCGTACACAATTAACAATCACTCAGGATGTCCTAACAATGGCCACATTCGGCGCTCCTCTTCATGGTTGCTCTGCTGAACAATGTCGCGTGGGTGGCTGATTGCGCTGGTGCCGTCGACATGGGTATCTTAGCGGGGTTGTACTTGGCTGTCTTATCTTCGGCTCGAACTTCCGGAGTCCTGTCGGTGGCGTATGCTTCTGTGGTAAACCTGTCAACACTCTTGGGAGTGTTTCGTAGCAGGATGTCTGTGCGCATAAGAATGGTTGCCGCCTATTCAGAAAATTTCTTTCCTGAATTTTTAAGTCTGGTAGTTTGATAAGTAGCGCCGCATCTTTGAATTACAAGTTCAGTGTTCCATTCGGATGTTGGATGCTTGATTGCACCAACATTTTGACCTCTGACCTTCAGGTTACGTTCGTAAACGACTTCAGAAGCTAACTTTTGAACATAATAACTTTTCACAGCTCTCTCACACTTCTCAAATCATGCGCTAAGAGCTCTGTAAGATACTAACAGTATGTCTGAGCTGCAAAGCGCTGCATATTTTCCTCTTCAGTGATGACGGTATTTATTGCACGCGCAAATAAAACCGTTTTCAGTCGGTAGTGTCAGACATAATTTTACCAGCGAAAGTACGGGACACCAGGAGAAGAAGAACACAGGACAACGCCCACATGGTTATCTTGTTGTTGTTGGTAGTGTCAGCACATGTGTTTGTCTTTCTTCTGTCGTCCAGGTGTTTTTTGCGCTGCATATTTTCCTGTTCTCTGTCCAAAATCTCCTCGTCATAATGCTCTTACCGATCTCCATCATTCGTTTCGGAGGAACCAAATAATAGCAGGTACCCAAGCTAGGTTGCAGGATTCTTTAGGTGGCAGCTACACAAATGTGGAACGTGGTGGCTCGTTTCGCTGGACGCCTTGTAGTCGACGGAATAACACTTCCAGGTGCTGTTGGTCTTTTGAAATGAAAGAAAAACTTTTCCACCTAAACTGTATATTCAAGCCTCAAGGAAGCTTATTCGATAACTTGTAACTCAAAACAGCAAGATGTATTTGTATAAAGGCACGTATAACATTTCGTACCAAATTTATTATGCTTCGAACTTTTAGCATCGCAATACCAGCGCTTGTCAAATAGACAGCAAAAGTATCCTGCAACTGCATCCATTTTTGAATACGATGTGAACGGTAGCAACTAAGAAAATTCGTTTGAGATTATTGCTAGTATCAAAATGTGTCTCCATGAAAATGCGAAGTGACTGCCATCAAGCTCAATGCTTTAGAAAGTAGTGATTACTGCCCTCACACCTAATCTACCATCTCAAGGTTGCTAAATTTATTTAAGCGATAGAAATTTATTTGTTCTTTCATTTTTTTAAATCACTGCTTGATACAGCACACTCTTAGAAAAACCGACGAATCCGCTACGAACACACTTCTGTACATAACGCCTTAAAACGCCTTAAAAGTAGCGGACTTAGAAGTATAAAGGTACATCTGTGGTACCCTCTATATCGAAAGAAGAGGGCTTATATCTCGCCATGCACGGGTTAGCGAAATATGAACCGTTATCCCGCGCCTCTCCCATGGGCTAATGACATTTAGAGAAGGCGCAAGCTACTTTGATACTATAATGAACATTTCATTGCACGGCTTCGATAACGCCTAATGACATCAATTGTCGTCGGGTTCAGAATCACCGCCGGCCACGGCCGCACTCTTTGCTGATCACTGGGAGAGCTGTATATGACACCTTTAAACCACTACACAATATTGGACATCGTCGGAGGTGTCCCGCGTGACCGCTCTTCCACAGCGAGCTGGTGGCATTGTGGCATCTCTTATAACAAACTTCAAAGAATGCGGTCACGTTTCGGTGCGTATAAGCAAAATGAATGGAAAAAAATCAAACATAACAAGACTTAAGCTACACTATTGTTTCAGTATTGAACGACTTAGCGTTGACAACCCATATCCTCGAACTTTACACCATGCAGCGACTGAGCTATCAAAGCATTTGGATGTAGCAATAGCTCTAGGAAAAGCGTTCAAAGGAAAAGATGCCTTATGCTTCGCGATCTCTGTGTATGTCGAAGGAACACAGGACATCTCCAGCGCGCTCTGCTGCGGTGCCTGTCTCTTTCCCCTTTCACTCCCTCCCTCATCCCTTCCCTCCCAGCACATTTGATGTGCGCACTGCTTCCATGTGGTTTTCTAAGCATTGCTTTCCACCTTAAATTTCTATAATATAATTATTCGGTGCAACATCCATCCGCTGAGCGGCATTATTTGCACAAAGTTCAGGTCCTTTAGTTTGGACCATAAAGGTGATATATTTGTGGCTTCAAATCGTCCACAAGAATTTGACTACGTTGATATTTCTGGCAGATCTGAGGTGTTAGATGTGCCCATGCTACTTATAAGAGCAAACTGCATTGTTAGAAACGTACTGAAGCAAGTCCTGTTTCATAATTTGAACATCATTTGAACCTACCGTGCAAACATGTCCAGATCAAGAGTTCTAAATAGTTAGTCCAAAACCAGCTGGGTAACCACAGCGTTTTATTATTATTATTATCGCAATTTATTGATGAAAAAAAGAACAAATTCCAAAACATCTTTTTTTTTTCGCATTTAGTTTTGCGTCTGAAGTCCGTTCCAGCAGCGTCTTTCAAGTCATCTAGTTTATTTCACGCGTCAATGCAGCGGTAGCCAAGTGCGGAGGTGCGGGGTTCAATCCCCAGTGCCGCCGGGTACCCACCAGTGATGCAATGGGTACAAGCTTTCCCCTGGTCAGGTGCTCCGCTCATTTCGGGTAAAATCTTAGGAAATGGGTCTTTGACCCCACCTTGAGAATCGAAAACACCTTGTGCCATGGCGCTCCTTGCCCATAGATGCCTTTGCGCCATAAAAATTCATAATCACCATCATCTTTCATGCGTCAGGACATTCAACAGCATTTGTTTAACTGATTCAGTAGCGGATTTTATCCTTTGTGTTCATGGCGCCGTTTGTAACCTCGTGAACTGCCAAAAAATTTTAAGAATTTTAGCCTTTAATCATCACGTTTCTCGATTTCTTGGGGTCTGCTACTACCTCCCTTCGGTGTGAAACGAGTCGGAAGAATTCAAGATGGCGGCCTCCGTAGTAAATCGATATAGAACTCAATTGACGGTTGATTGGTGACGTCACTTATAAATCAAAGATGGTAAATTCGTATTTCCATTGGTGTACCTCCTTTTTATATCATTCATATCAATTATAGTAAATCAAACAGTTAACGCTTGTTACTTCAACGTCTTCCAGACGGTGGAGGCATCTTTTTTATAGTTGTAGTGTTCAGCATTTGTTTTAGGTTTTCACTGTTTTTTTTTTCAGGGGGCTATATGTTCTCAGTGCAGCATGTTGAAATTAAACACGACGAACAACGTAGCCAAGATTCTAACCATGTACCCAATGCAAGCAAAATTATGTGTGAACGCTATTTATGCTCATCATTCCCACTCTGTTCAAATTCAAACGCCAATTTTATTTATGCTGTTTTCAGTTTTTCATAAAATCAGGGTACACACAAATCTTGCTGCTTCCTGAATCCACGCACGCACAGACTCCACCGCAGCCGCCGTTTTCTCCGCACTGTGTGAGAAAGAAAACGCAAACCATAGGCAAGAAATACAAGTCAGCGCATGAAGACCACGGAAAACTACATAGATGCTGCGATCGTGCGACAGGCGCTCACCACTTCATAACGCACAATCAAAATTAATTCGTTTACCTGTTTGCTTTTTGTTCGGCGGTGGTTTGAAATAATGTGATAGCCCAAATTAATGCTTATAACGAATTTGGTTTACGGTTTATGGTTTATGGGAGTTTATCTTCCCAAAGCGACTCAGCCTAGAGGGACGCCGTAGTGAAGGGCTTCAGAAATTTCGACCACCTGGGGTTCTTTAACGTGCACTGACATCGCACAGTACACGGGCCTCTAGAATTTCGCCTCCGTCGAAATTCGACCGCCGCGGCTGGGATCGAGCCCGCGTCTTTCTGGTCAGCAGCCGAGCGTCATAAATACTGATCCACCTCGACGGCTTTCACAAAGAACTTGAAAGATCGCAAACTGTTAAAAAGTAGCTCTACGCGGCTGCTTGCACACAGTACCGGTTGATCTGCTATGATGAATTTTAATTACAACGCAATCGAGGCAAATTGGCCTTCTCAACCCATGATATAAGGCATTCAATTAAAACACCATTCTTCAAGGATAAGCCTGTTTTTACATTGCATACGGGTGGCATATTTAGGTTAGCACTAATCGCTCCTTCCTTTTCGGGAAGCGTAAGTCTGCAAATAACTTCTGCAAAAGTCACGAACATCCAGACAAATTTTTAACTTTGTAGCAAAGTTTTATTAAAATGCTTTATGGGCGGGTTTTTAATAAATAATAATAATATTTGGTTTTTTGGGGGAAAGGAAATGGCGCAGTATCTGTCTCATATACCGTTGGACACCTGAACCGCGCCGTAAGGGAAGGGATAAAGGAGGGAGTGAAAGAAGAAAGGAAGAAGAGGTGCCGTAGTGGAGGGCTCCGGAATAATTTCGACCACCTGGGGATCTTTAACGTGCACTGACATCGCACAGCACACGGGCGCCTTAGCGTTTTTCTTCCATAAAAACGCAGCCGCCGCGGTCGGGTTCGAACCCGGGAACTCCGGATCAGTAGTCGAGCGCCCTAACCACTGAGCCACCGCGGCGGGGCGCGGGTTTTTCTTGGGTTTTTCTAAAAGGTACTTATAATTTTTTCTCTATGTTTAAAAGCGTTGAATGGTTATTATCACAATAGGAAAGAGTAAAACGGGTTTGAGCAATGCGACATTCCTTTCCATAATTTTGCATTTATCCTAAACTTTCTTTTTTGCGAACAACTGACCTACACTTGACTGTCCAACTGGCCTCTGTTTTGCGCAAGGTAGAGAACGGTAAATTACAAGTGGAAACAGTTTCAGAGAGCAGCAGCAAGAAACGGTTGCAGCCAACAAGAATCCATTGATCAGAGCAACAAATTCTTTCTCAAGCAATAAATGTTACACCTTTCGCAGTTATTACAATGCGGATAACCAGGAAGATTAGCCTTAAAATCTTTCTCATAAAAGAATAGCCATAAAAGTGCTTTGTATAGCTATCTTGCCTTATGAGAATAGAAGAATGAGGTAAGATGCTGGGGACTTCAAGCTAGGACATGCATGCTGTAAAGTCGTGGTCTCGCGCAAGAACCGGGCCCTAAGGATTACAGGCTATGTTTTTTATGCCTTGCGGACAGACAATTTCTGTGGTTGCCGGCCTAGATTTTAACTCTCTCTGGACAGTGTTTCTACTGCAGTTTTGAAGAAAAATCTTTGTCACTTGTTCGAAATGTTTTCTTGCATCAGAATTTGTGCCTTATATTTAATGCCGCCCGTCAATTGTGTGTTTCTGCTCTTCACTGTTTCCACAGCTCCTCTAGCCGAAATTTCAAGGAAGCAAGCGGTGCGCACAAATCTGGAGCGCTTGCCTTTCAGTTATGATGCAGTGCATTAGTTTTCCTTTAATACAGACTACAAATAAAAGATGTGTATGAACATATGACCACTGCTCTGCTAGAGCGATAGTGGATGTCAAGCGAAGGTAGAAGAATGTGTGATTGGCCACGAGTGGTTTAAAGCGATCAATCTACTGGGGACGGTTGCTCAGGCTCACATGGGGCAAACCAAATATGCCAGCAGTAACCGAAAATGGCTTCTTTTAGCTATTGGTTCCTTTTAAGTATATTGAAGCTTACTATCGGGTGTTGTCCCAGGTTTGTTAGACAATGTCTCTTTCCTTTTCGGTTGAGTGGCTCGTACGGCAATTTTCTACAACGCAGACAAAGCAATCTAGATAGCACTTTGAATAAAAAAGGTAGCGTAGAAAAGACGACCGCAGGAGGAAGCCACCACAAGCACGTATCTAGCACCAAGCAGACCACCAACAAGCGTAATTGAACTAGATAGCACTGTCTCTAGTTGTGCGCGTTAGCCGCGCTGGCTCCATGGTTATGGTGCTCCGCTGCTGACCGAAAGACTCAGGTTCTGTCTCAGGTGCTGCGGTCGTATTTCGATGGAGGCGAAATGCTAGAGGCATGTGAAGTGTTCGAGGTGCGCGCATGTTAAAGAACCCGAGGTGGTCGAAATTATCCGGAGCTCTCCACTACGCCGTTCCTCGTAGCCTGAGTCGCTCTGGGATGCAAAACACCATAAACCAAAGGCATTGGTTCTATTATAGATTCCCAGCAGAGTGCCTAAGATAACACTATTAACATTTTCACGTCCAATATCTTTCAGCTATAAGGGCACCTCAGGATGTTTCCAACATCTTCTACACGCAAATCGTTGGACCACACCAGGCCAGAAGTTCTTGGCGGGCGTAGAAAACCGGCGAATGATGCTAACCAGTAAAGTGATTAACTAGATTTTAATACTTAACGGTTTTGTAGCCAGTTCAAAACACGAAGTCAATACACGTCGCCCACTATGTAGTAGCCATGCCGGTCGTATTAGCCAATCTTAGGCCACAGTGATCTTAATTCTCTTTGACAAAGTTGGCGTGCCTGTTCCAAACTTTGTTTAAATCAATGATCATAAGCAACGTCTCATTCTTAAAGCTTCTGAGAATCACATCTCGCATCCTTGGCGGTGTTGTGAATGGAAAAGCAGACGACCCAGCTGCCTCATAGGTCAGTTGACCTTGTAACGTCATCGCAATCGCAACCTGCCTTACACACATATATATTTATACCAGCTGTTTCAGGGAAGCTGATCACTAATTTTTAGAAATAGGCTTTTTGAGACAACCAGAATCTTTTTGCGGCATGCTAATACCCGTTTTCGCGCACGTAGAAAAAACACTCGAACGATGCTAACTAGTAAAGTGATTAACCAAATTCCAATTAACTTTTTAACTGCTACCGATAGGCACCTGATTGAAATTAGATACTTGTAGCCGGCCATTAGTGATAGCCATATCAGTTTCAGAATTTCGAAAACGCGATTACCCTCACCGCTGTCGTTTGACAAAATCTGGCTACGTCGTGCCAAAATAGATGCGCCTTCGAAAAGCATGCAGGCAAAGCAGCCAGCCCCTCCAGTGCACGTAACTAGACAATAATAATAATTGGTTTTTGGGGAAAGGAAGTGGCGCAGTATCTGTCTCATATATCGTTGGACACCTGAACCGCGCCGTAAGGGAAGGGATAAAGGAGGGAGTGAAAGAAAGGAAGAATGAGGTGCCGTAGTGGAGGGCTCCGGAATAATTTCGACCACCTGGGGATCTTTAACGTGCACTGACATCGCACAGCACACCGGCGCCTTAGCGTTTTTCCTCCATAAAAACGCAGCCGCCGCGGTCGGGTTCGAACCCGGGAACTCCGGATCAGTAGCCGAGCGCCCTAACCACTGAGCCACCGCGGCGGGGTAACGTAACTAGACGCAATATCCAAATTTTGTCGAGCCGCAGTGCCGAGGGTAATCGCGTTTTCGAAATTCTAAAACTGATATGGCTATTAATAACGGCCGACTACATAGCTCTATTTGCAACCAGCTGCCTATTGGTAATAGTTAAAATGATAACTATTATAATTTCGTTAATAAGTTTACTAGTTAGCATCATTCGCATGTTTTTTGACGTCCACCAACACTAGTATTACTATGCCACAAATAGCTTCTGTTTACCTCAAAAAACCTATTTTTAAAATTAGTGATCAGCTTACCTCAAACAGCTGCTATAAATATTTGCGTTTGCGTGTGCGTGCGTGCGTGCGTGTGTGTGTGTGTGTGTGTGCGTGCGTGTGTGTGTGCGTGTGTGTGTGTGTGTGTGTGTGTGTGTGTGTGTGTGTGTGTGTGTGTGTGTGTGTGTGTGTGTGTGCGTGCGTGTGCGTGTGCGTGCGTGTGTGTGTGTGTGTGTGTGTGTGTGTGTGTGTGTGTGTGTGTGTGTGTGTGTGTGTGTGTGTGTGTGTGTGTGTGTGTGTGTGTGTGTGTGTGTGTGTGTGTGTGTGTGTGTGTGTGTGTGTGTGTGTGTGTGTGTGTGTGTGTGTGTGTGTGTGTGTGTGTGTGTGTGTGTGTGTGTGTGTGTGTGTGTGTGTGTGTGTGTGTGTGTGTGTGTGTGTGTGTGTGTGTGTGTGTGTGTGTGTGTGTGTGTGTGTGTGTGTGTGTGTGTGTGTGTGTGTGTGTGTGTGTGTGTGTGTGTGTGTGTGTGTGTGTGTGTGTGTGTGTGTGTGTGTGTGTGTGTGTGTGTGTGTGTGTGTGTGTGTGTGTGTGTGTGCGCAAGCCAGGCTGTGATTGTGATGACGTTACAAGGTCAAGTGACCTATGAGGCAGCTGGGCCATCTGCGTGTCCGCTCATAACATTACCAAGGATGCGGGATGTGATTCCCAGAAGGTTTAACAATGAGGTGTTGCTTCTGGTTGTTGATTTAAATAAAGACTGGAACAACCACCACACCTTTGCCAAAGAGCGTTAACATCACTGCGGCCTAAGATCGGCGAATACGACCGGCATGATTACTAAATAGTGGCGAATGGGTATGGATTTGGGTTTTCGAACCAGCTACAAAACCTCGTGTCGATGTGAAAGCCGTTTCCATCTTCTTTACGGGCCATAAGACTGTGCTAGTGAACTTAGTTAAGAAAAGTGATAAACCGAACACCGAACCAAGTCCTGAACAGAATGTCGGAAAATGCCTATTTCCCGTTTGAATGTAAGAAGACACACCGCGAAAACGCCGTAGCGTGCCAATGTTTATTGATGCAGAAATTGCAAAACACTTCATCCTAGCGCACATATTTGTAACTGGCTTAACTACCCAAATCGGCTGTCATTTTTTAACTTCTTCGGGAGTAATGTTTGGTCTACCAGTACTATCAAGAAAGGACCAGTACATTGAACTGTGCGATTTAAAACAATTGCTTATTAAAGTGATTTCTTTCATTACTTGCCGAAAGTATATTGCCTCACGGTAGACAACGCGCTGTCTGCACAATACAGTAAATTAAAGTGTAACATTCTTTCCCTGTCAGTGTATTTTGTTATACTATTTTTAGCGAGAGCACCCGCAGTAGTTCCACTGGGAAAAGTAAGTTATGTGGGGGTTCCCAAGAAATGAATAATTGAAAATTGATTTTTAGGGAAACCAAATGGCGCAGTATCTGTCTCACGTATCGGCGGACACCTGAACCGCGCCGTAATGGAAGAGATAAAGGAGGGAGTGAAGGAAAGGAAGAAAGAGGAGCCGTAGTGGAGGGCTCCGGAATAATTTCGACCACCTGGGGATCTTTAACGCGGACTGACATCGCACAGCGCAGCGTTTCGCCTCCATCGAAACGAGGCCGCCGTGGTTGGGTTCGAACCTGCGTACTACGAATCAATAGATGAGTGCTCTAACCAACGAGCCACCGCGGTGTGTCTGTTGCCAAGGCCTTACGCTGACAGATTCGTCCATATAATTTATTTGTTCCTGTTTTATCGAATGTAGCTACACAACATCAACTTAACCGTCTATATCTGGCTCATTGTAGTTTTAGGTCAAACTCCCGCCATCTTTTTGCTGATGCACAGTTACCTTTTGTTTTATAAAAGTGTATAGGGAGGTGAGGTTCAAACGTTGTTGCTAACTTCTCCAAGATAATGTGTTTGTGAGTTCGGGGAGGTTTATAATAATGGAGCAAATTACTCACTGGCATTCATCCAAGCGCAGCAATATGGCAACAGAGGAAAGCTATACAGCTTCAGCAGAAACTTCGTAGTTAAAGAAAAATTCGTTCCCCGGGACCCAGGAACCCGGGACAACTGCTTCAGTGGAGCAGTCTCTCTACCAAGATTAAGGTAGAGAGATTATGGCCAGACTATGGCAGGGCGACAGAGAATTGATCAATAATTCGGAGTGTGAACAGTGCTGGTCAAATTATTAGGGGAATCCCCCAGCTTCTCAGCCTGTTCTGCGCAGAATAAAAAATCACTTTTTCTTCTGGCTGTCGAACCCATCCTAGTCAGCATGGCTTGCACAAAACCAGGCCAAGCCCAATCGATGAAGTTGAAGCGAGATCGAAATAATGGAATGTTTAAAATGTAAAAGCTGGGAACAAACTATTTTTGCCCTAAACTTCTCTTAGCAATTACATCAAACAATATTTATTTTTGAACTTAGAGGAATCTAATAATTTGCCATAATCTAGGTTAGAATGGCTTTGTAATTCAGCACATTCGGGAATGCCAACGTATACCAATTTGCTTGTATATAAGGAACTTAATGTTGCAAGCGAACCAGAATAAAATATTTTCCGTGAAGTGTAGCCGGTAACCTCTGAAAATTTATTAGGGGAAGTCCTGGTAATCAGGAAAACCTTGGATCGTTTGGCATGAAACCCCCCCCGCACTGCTAAAATTCTAAATTGTCGCAATTATCGCTGCCTATAATGCGCCTTTCATATTAATTGCTAGGATGCAGAGGTAATTTATTGTTCATACAGAAAACATCGCTTACTGCTTACTTTCATAGGTTTCACGCGCAAAAATGCATCTAAAAAATTGGCTTACATTTCGAGGGCACCAGTGGTTCATATTGTCAAACCTTGCAGAAACAACGAGCTTGCTGTTGCCCCGAGAGATAGATCTGGAAAAGGCAACAATGTAATTTTTCAAGCTAGAGACATACTTGCAGGGCCTTCAGTGCCAGACTAGAAATTTCGAAAGAACAAAGGAATGCAATACAAGTAAACAGCAAATAATGGCGGAAGGCAGTTCCTTTTCGTTATGCTCATGTCTCGCTTCTAGAGAGCTTATGAGCTACCCTCTACATTAAACTCAGATGCTAAAATCTTAGGCGTGCCATTAATCATTCGACTTATTCTGCACATCTTGTTTTCCTGCCTTTGTACAGGAACGTTAACTGTCCAGTTCTCACAAACTCAATAGTGATTTCTGTTCAACATATGCCACCAATGTATCGCTACGACTACATTCTAAAACAAATATGCATATATGAGAGTAAAAAGGAAGTAAGAGAGTAAAAGGAGGACTAAGTGAGTAAGCACAACCAATGAGTTAGACAGGCAGAACAGAATGGTGTATCTAGAACTTAACTTGGAGAAAACCAAAGTAATGTTTAATGGTCTATCAAATAAACAGCAGTTCACAATATATATCGAGGTGCAGGAAGTGGTAAAGGAATATGTTAACTTAGGGCACGTAGTGACAGCTGATCCGGATCATGAGGGGGAAATAACTAGAAGAATAATAATGGGGTGGAATGCATACGGCCGCTTCTCTCAGGTCATGAATGGCACGTTTCCCAATATCCCTTAAGAGAAAAGTGTACAACAGCTGTATATTGCCGGCACTCACCTACGGGTCAGAAACGTGGGGGTTAACGAGAAGTTAAGTAAAGTTAAAGTTAAGGACAACGCTCCGAGCTATGGAAACAAAAATGATTGGGGTAACGTTAAGAGGCCGGAAGCGGACAGAGTGGGTGAGGAAACAAACGCGGGTTAATGACTTCCTACTAAAAATCAATGGGAAGAAATGGGCTTGGACATAGCATGTAATGCGAAGTCAAGATAATCGCTGGTCCTTAAGGGCAACGGAGTGCACTTCAAGGGAAGGTAAGCATAGCAGGGGGCGGCAGAAAATTTGGTGGGCGGATGAGATTAAGACGTTTGTGGGCATAGGGTGGGTGCAGCTGGCAAAGAATAATCCTAATTGCAGAGACAAGGGAGAGGCCTTTGCCCTGCAGTGGGCGTAGTCAGGCTGATGATGAAGCTGCCCTCTAGCGCACGCCCTTTAATATATGGGTGCGCTAGAGGACAGCTTACTCCCTTTTTACTTCCTTCTGTTTATTGTGTATGCCGTTAATTGGTCGCTTGAGTGCTCAGTTGATTTTATTTCATCATTCATCCAGCGTGTCCTGCCGGAGCCCTGATAGCCATGGATAAAGAGTATGACATTATGCTAGTCACTGGGTTCAAGGAGTGCATCCTCAGTAGCATGCTGTCTGTGAACGGCAAGAAGTTGCTGCACATGGACCACAACAAGTATTGCGCGGGATAGTAAGCCTCCATTACACCCCTGGAGGAGCTGTTGATCATTTTCAGCCTGCCGGCCAGCAGGCTGTACGAGTACGGGCGCTTGCGCAACCGGAATGTGGACGTCATCCCCAAGCTCCCCGATGTCAGTGGGCAGCTGGTCAAGCTGCTGATCCACGCGGGCGTCACGCGCTGCCTGGAGTTCAAGTGTGTCAAAAGCAGGTGCGTCTACAAGGCGGTCAAGGTCCACAAGGTGGTCGCTGACGAGAAGGGGGCTCTGGCGTCAAGCCTGATGGGTATGTTTGAGAAGCGGAGCTTCCGCATATTTAAGGATGGGCATGCAGGACTACACCTTTCATTTGTTTAACCCCAAGACATGAAGGGCGTGGACCACCAGACCACGACGGTCTCACAGCTCCACGAAAAGTATGGCCTCGACAAGGATAGCTCAGCTTATAGGGAACACGCCCTGGCCCTGCACCGGGATGACAACTGTCTGCAGAGGCCGTGCGGGGAGCTGATCTGGAGGATAAAGTTGTACAGTGAATCCCTCGCTTACAGCATCGGCGAGCTACCCCAGGGCTTTGCCAGACTGAGCGCCATCTCCGGCGGCACTTGCAAGCTGGACAAGCCCATCGATGCGATTGTCATGGACAGTGACTGACTGATGGGCGCGCATTCGAGCAATGAGACGGTATGCTGCAAGCAGGTCTACTGCTACCCATCCTACTTTCAGACCGGGTTGGGAAGGTTGGCCACGTTGTCCGATGCATCTGTGCGCTGACCCATGCCATCCCAAGCACCAAGGACGTGCTCTCCTGCCCGATTATTATATCCCAGAAGCAGGCCAACCACTGCTGTCATCTACGTGTCTCTGGTGTCGCGCACGCACCAGGTGGCGGCCAAGGGCTGGTTAATCGCATGGTGAGCAAAAACATCAAGACAGACTACCCCTAGGCCGAGATCAAGAGGCGTTTTGGCCAGCTGGCACATATCACACATATCTGCAGTGTCAGCGACGTGACAGGCCGGTGGATCTGGGTGCTGAGAGCCAGATTCCTCTCCCAGACTTACGATGCGACGGCCAACTTTGAGACGACCTGCCTGGATGTGCTGGACACTTTTCGCTGCGGCACTGGCGAGGAATTTTACTCCAGCTTCAAGCAGCACCTTGGCCAGTGCACGCATCGATTGAAGGAGACTGTTGCCCCTTCTGCGTGGCTACTGCTGTCATCATCGCATGGACTTGTTTGTTTCCGGTTGGACACTTCCTCTGCTGTTTCTCCGCTCAGTTCCGCCTCTCATGCCCCGCTTTGCTTATATGAACCAATTTCCATTGTGCTGGTTTTTGAATCTGATGTTTATATGAACCAATTTCCATTGTGCTGGTTTTTGAATCTGAGAGTGGCACACATGCAGGTCCTCGGCAGGCATGATTGTGAACTATATCTTTGCCCACCAACACCGCCTCTTCTAGCTCTTCTGGCGAGGGTGCTCGGAGCATCGTCGCCACCGGCGTGCGGTCTCTTGAACGGGGCTGTGCATCCTGGCGGACATTTTGTGCCTCATACGGATAAATAATTGGACAGTAAAATATAAACTTTCTTATTTTTTATTTTAGGGTCCAGGTAATGTGGCGGTATTGATGGCGGTCACCATCGAAGGTAACCTGTTTTTTTTTTTCTTCATTGGCAGCGTGCTTCGAAACATCGAACTTCAAAACTACGCATTTGAATGCTCGTTGAGTTCACTTTCCGACATTGCATATTTACGAAATGGCGCCGCTCGCAGTTCTTATGCATCAAATAGAGAGGAAGTCGGTGTATTTTATGATGACAAGAAGTTGACTTGATTTCGGTGAAGATAGCACGTACATCGGCGCACTTCTATACTTAGGTAATGCGGGAAAGCCAACTCAAGTTTTCAAATGGCATTTTGACGTTCGAAATTTCAAAAAACATTGTCGATAAAGAAAATTTCGAACAGCGTTTACCTTCAGTGTTGACGGCCATCAATTTCGAGATGTAACTTTGGCCCGTAAAATCAAGGATAAAAAGTTTTTTTTTTACTTTTTTAGCCGCCTATTTATTAATCTCTATCATGAACATAATGATCGCCTTGCCGTACAGTCCACCTCAACAAACCACACCGACAGACCTCTCCGATTTACTAAATTAAAATTCAGTAAATATTTTAACAAATTGAAGGGGGCACTCAAGCTCCGCCTTGAGGGTATGACGCGATAGCGTAATGGGTTAATTCCCATATATGCAGAAGGCGCCGCGTGAACCTGATGCTGCTGATGCTACGTACGGTGAAACGGATGCGAGGAGCAGCAAACCACGTTGAAGCACTGCCAGGCGCCTTGCCGAAACGCGCGGGACTGAAGTTGCAGTCGTAGTTCTTCGGCACATCGTTCTCGACAAACCCGATGCCACGAACGCCAGCATAGCTTCCGCGCCGAACGAACGAGCAGCTAGCCGCAAGCTTCGTGGTGTAGGCGCCTTGGTTGTGCGCTGCGTTGTTCGCCGCTCACCGCGTGATTCCTGCGTCCCCGCTCGGCCCCACTGCGCCCGAACGAGACGAGCTAGTGGCGCTGCCATAGCGCGCTATCTGTTGCGCAGTGGCGTACATTGCGAGGAGGAGGAGGAGGGAGTAGTTTTAGTGGGCGCCGCCTTATGGCGCTACGTGCGCGCCAGGCGAAGAGGAAAACTATCGGAAACGTACTTTTCTACTCGCTTAACTGCGACTTCAGTAATTTGCATGCTCATAATAACTAATATGCACCCGAGTACATGTCTCTAAGACCCTTCTAAGACAACCACGTATTCACTAGACGCGCCTCTGTTCCTTCTAAACCGTCGAGCTGGCGGCGAAGCGAAGTGGTTAGCGTGCTCGCCTCGCTCTACGGACGTCATGGTTCGATTCCCCAACGCGACCGATTTCATACTCTTTTTTTATTTATTAATGCTTCTGTAATTTCTCGCTCGCGGCTAACGTCGCCAACGCCGACGAAGACACCGGCTTTTCTGCGACACGGGGCCCTTAACGCTATCGCGTTAAGAAAGGCACCCTGTTCAATAAGAGCCGCATTAGTGAATGATAGGATCGGTTTTGCTTTAGTACTGCCGAAGAGCGGTTACAACAGGCAGCGCATATTTGAAGGTCACAAGCCAAGCCACAGAGCCAAAACACGGGTTAAGAAGCCGCGTTCATGCCGTCTCCGCAGCGCTAGTTCACTGGCCGCATTCCTCGAAGCGAGAAAAAAAGCTGTACACGGGCTCTGAGGACAGGTGCCCGGTCTCTTGCATTGCATAGAAAGGAGTTAGCAGGGAGCTGCGTGGCTGCTATCAGAGGAATCATTCGCATGGAACTCTGTAAATGTGTGCAGGAGGAACACACCGATTTTATTTTAGGGTTTCGTTGATCAGAAACTAGTTTTGTGTTCCTAGTTTAGCACAGCTTTGAACTGCGCCTATATTCAGTGTTGTATTGATGCTCTTTTTCTAACAGTATGGAATAAAAAGCTAATTTCTTTTCTCTAAAGGAGAGCTTGGTGGCCGAAGTTATAGATTATATGGCTCTCAAGTACGCCTATTCATGCTCTGTCATTAACCTTAAACAGGCCGCAGTAATATGGGAGAAAATTATATATAATTACAGCGGTAATCTCCTGTGAACACACCACACTAGCCATAATAAATCCTTGAAGCAATGCATTCCCTGAGAGCAGAAATATAAACACTATAAACTATAAAAGAACTAGATTGATACTTGCCTAGCTTCAGCGATGCAAAGAACAAGTAAGATCAAAAAGAAATGAAAAGGTTTCATCCTTGTAGAAACCGTGGCTAGCTCGAGAAACAATGATTTTCCTGGAACCGCATCGCTTACTTATATGGCTTGAATCTTAAAAATCAAAGTTCAGCCTTCAGACATTTAATTATGATACGCAGCTGCAGTTCGACAAAATGTATATTAAAAGATGAGAAAATAGTGCCGTATTTTTTTTACAGGAAAGAAAAGTCCGTAAATGTCAATAGCCTTTTATACTCCTCTCACTCCATCCCTTAGCCCAGCGGGCGCTTCTTAGGTGTCGCTCTTTGAAGTAAAAGAGAAAATATATTAAAATGAATCCTCACTGAATAAAGTTCACGCCTTGTAACGATTATAGCCTCCGGTTATTGCCACTACATCCTAGGTACGACTTTTCCTTTAGAAGCTTCTAGCAAAGCTAGCTAAATTAACGTAATTGGTCAGTCATTACAGATCGTTACTGTCTTTTGTTACTCTATATACTATTCTGGAATGGAATGATGGCATAGCCGAATAAGACACTTTTTGACATCTTAGTGCTGCACTTCGGACTGTGACATGGGGGAGGGGGGGGGGGGGGGGGGGAGCGCTTCCGCTTCCATTTCGCTTCGACGACTTGAAGGCTTTCCTGCGCAACCACGTCTGGCATCATTGTACTTGCTGCAGCTTAAGAGCTGGCTTTGAGGAGAACAACAAAAACTGGTCAAGAATTTGTGTCACCTTTTTCGTTGGTTGTCTCGCGAATGACTGGTTTTGTGTTGCCTCATCTGCAACTGTCTAGGGGAGAAAAAGCAGTCGTAAAAACGGGGACACAGAAGGCCTAATACACGGTGCGCTGGCTTTCAGTCTCCTTGTCTTTTGAGCGCTTTTGCAGCTCTACTGTGCCTAACTAACTAGCGCAAACCCTGCTACTTCATTGAAATGTTTGCGCTATAAAGCTGAGTTACAGCAATGCAATTCCTTCTTTCGTTACATCTAACTAGGGTGGACCGTAGTCTTCCTGCATCTATCGCACTGCAAAAGGGGGCGCACAGGCACCGTATTTCTGTGAGGAAAGTTTCCTGCTGCATTTTCTGCTCACTTTGTCACTCGTCAGCCACCTTTGATAGCAGAGACCACAAACGACGTTGCACGCTGATTCTCAATCGTGACGCCATAGCATTAGCGGGTTTAAAATAATGATTGGGAACGTGGGTACAATATGCAGAGCTTTCGGTGGGTCGCGCTATCATGGTGACGGTAAACTTTGAACAAAAATGAAAAAGTACTAATGCAGCTCAAAAACGTTTGCACGCCTAAAAAATCGCGACCCATACATATGCCAAATATGTTCGCGTGTTATCAGTCAAAGGTGAAGCAATTTAACTTACTATATACGTCATTGTTGCCACTTCTGGTTATTTTTAGAGCGTGATTTCAAACTATCGACTGGATCCAAAAACTCCTTAGCATTTACCGACCTTAAAACTTGATCTAAACACGGTAACTACAGTCCTTTTTGTTTTGTTTTTATTGTTTCAGCAATATTTTATTAAAAAAGCTTCTAGCAAGCAAGCAATCGATAAAGAACATTGTTTTAGGCACTGCAAATCTTTTCCTCACTGCAGTCCTACCAACATGAATTAGTATTACTCATGATGTATATGTTTCAAAACTGTCTTGCTAATATTAAATCTAAGCAGCATCACGTTAAAACCGTCTCCTTTCTATCCAAAATAAAGCTGTGAGGTTCAGCCTTTGATCACATTTACCCTGCAAAAGTGGGTCATTACTAAAGCAAACTCACACTATTGCTGATATTCCGACATTATCACTCCACGCAAGCTCACTCGTTCAGCATTCTTTCGTTCATTACACGGCGGTGGCTCCACATTCACAGCGGCTCGCATCACTTCGGCCTATCATATGTCATCCTGGACTCATTTTCCCTTAAAGTGCAATACATCATCGCGCGAACGCTAAAATATCAACCCTCGTCTCAATATTATCTGTGAGAAATTGGAACTTATCGAACGCAGCAGTCAAAGTAATTGATCTTCCAATTTTATAATAAACCTTTTCTGTCGCATTTTTATATAAGGAGTGTGAATATTACTGTACTAATTTTATGTAACCTACCTCCCCTATGAAATTCCCGCTTGAGGCTTTGAGCTATCTATATCTATAAATTACAATGCATATTCAGAAATGTAAATAGATTCCTCTTTTTAATGAGCTACCTTTTGTCTTTCTATCGCAAGCAGGACGGCCATAGTGACCACGCAAACACTACAAAAAATTACTGGTGGACGCGCCAGCGTGGGATCCGAGTCTCTAAAATGCCAACGTCACAGAAAAAAACAAATTTTCAAGTTGCCATTATCATTATCATCAGCCTGACTGCGCCCACTTCGGGAGAAAGGCCACTTCCTTTCTCTACAATGAACCCGGTACTTTGGCAGCTGCGGCTGCCATATCCCCGCATACTTCTTAACCTAATCCGCCCAACTTACTTTCTGCCGACTCCTGAACGCTTGCCTTCTCTCGGAATCTACTCCGTTACCCTTAGGAACCACCGGGTATATTGCCTTCGCATTCCGTGCCCTGCCCACGCCCATTTATTTCTCTTGATTCTAGCTACGATGTCATGAAAACGCGTTTGTTCTCTCAGCCGCTCTACCCGCTTCCGGTCTATTAACGTTACACATATTTTCCTTTCCATAGCTCGCTGAATTCTCCTTAACTTGAGCTTAACTCTTTTTGTTAGCCTTCACGTTTCTGCCTTGTAGGTTAGTACTGGTGAGTACTGGTTCATCTGTTGTACACTTTTCTTCTGAGGTATATTCGTAAACTGCTATCCATGATATGATAGAACCTGCCCATATGCTCTCTACCCCCTTCTTATTATTCTAGTTATATCTTA
Source organism: Amblyomma americanum (assembly GCA_030143305.2). Lineage (NCBI taxonomy): Eukaryota > Metazoa > Arthropoda > Arachnida > Ixodida > Ixodidae > Amblyomma > Amblyomma americanum. The sequence goes on from JARKHS020034845.1 coordinate 159,314, forward strand.
TATTCCGGATCAGCGGTCAGTACCTGCCCCAAGCACATGCATTCTCTTATCACTCCCAGCCCACCGCTGCACATTCTGAATTGCTGTTGCCTTGCTAGACTGTTGAACATTACTTTCGGTTTTCTGCATGTTAATTTTTGGACCTATACCTTGCTGCTCTGCCTGTCTAACTCATTCATCATGATTTCTAGCTCACCTCCTAAGTGACTCAGCAAGGCAATATCATCAGCGAATCGCAGATTATTTAGGTATTCTCCGTTAACTCTTATTCCCAACTGTTCCCAATTCAGGCCTCGGAATACCTGCTGCAAACAGGCGGTTAATAGCAGTGGAGAGATTGTGTCTCCCTGCCTGACACCCTTTCCTAGTGGAATATTATTGCGGAAATTATGGCGGGCTGTCGTAGCTGTGGAGTTGCTATAGACATCTTCCAGTATTTTCACATAAGGCTATTCTACACCCTGATTCTGCAATGCCTGCATTACTGCCGAGTTTTCCAGTGAGCCAAATGCTTTCACATAACCAATGAAGGCTATAAACAGGGGTTTGTTATATTCCGCGCGTTTCTCTATCATCTGATTGATTGTGTGATTTTCTGTGGAACATCATTTACAAAAGCCTGTCTGATCATTTGGTTGATTAAATTCTAAGGTTGCCCTGACTCTATCAGCGATTACCTCAATAAATACCTTGTAGGCAACGGACAGTAAGCCAATCGGTCTATAATTTTTCAAGTCCAAGGCGTCTCCTTTCTTATGAATCAAGGTAATCTTTGCGTTCTTCCAAGCTTTTGGCACGGCCGAGGTCATAAAGCATTAAGGATACAGGGTGGCTTGTTTTCTAGCACAATTTCCTCTCCGTCCTTCAACAGATCTGCTGTTACCTGGTCTTCACCAGCTGCTTTTCCCCTTTCCATTGCTCCTAAGACTTTCTTTACTTCCTCTTTCGTTACTGGCGGAATGACGCATTGCTGTGCGCTACTGTCTCTCTCTTTAACGCTCTGGTTGCATTGGCTACTGTATAGGGTTGTGTTGAACTTCTTAGCTACTTTAGCTATTTTATCTATATTCCTGATGACACGGTCCTCTTTGTCTTTTAACGCGTACATCTACTTTTCCCACATGCCTAGACCTGTGCAAGACTTGCGCGCCTAGACCCCTCCCTGCCTTCCTTCCCAGCAATCTTAAACTTAGCTGCATACATCTTTCGCTTTTTCCCGCCGGCTTCAGCACGTTTTCACAACGTCCACATCGATATATTCAGCCCTTGGCCACCTTCTGCGTGGAATTCCTATCTGCTTACTTGCATGTATCGTTTCACTACCTGGCCCAAAGCGTTCCCTCTACCCGACACCATGACTGACATCATTGCAAGAGTCTTCGTCACCTGCATGGTAACCTGCTAAGGGTCTCTTCGACTATTACCACTGACTGTGGGCCCCAGTTTGAAAGTTCTCTCTTTTTCAAAAGGTTATGACTATGCGTGAAACTTCCTAGATTCGCACAACCGCTTACCATCTCACCGCCAACCACTTGATTAAATGGTTCTATCTTTCGCTCAAGACATCCTTCAAAGCACACTGGATACCGCACACTGGACTGCATCCCTACCAATTGTTCTGCTCAGCCTCCATGCTACTAGCCCACATTGCTGCCTTGCTCCATGCTACATTGAAACAAAATCTCCGCTGTACCCATAGCAGCCTTCGACTCGTTCCTACGTCCTCCCCGTGATCTTTTTTACTTGACTGTTTCGCCTCCACGCCGCAACCCTGCGGATTCTGTGAAGCAGCTCCACGTGTATTGTTGCAATCTCCGATTTCTTGTCCCTCGAAACCAGTCCCGTCAATCATCGTACGTTCCGTCTCAACTTGGAACTTTCCCCAACGTTCTTGTTCGGCGTGACTCAGCCCGGAAACCTCTGCAGCCCCCTAAAGACGGCCCGTTCAATGTTGTCGAGCGCCGCTAGTTTTAATTCATCCAGGTTCACGAACGCCCTGACTCCACTTCCATCGACCGATTAAGGCCATACCAGAGAGGACGTTCTCCCCAGTTCAGCTGCCTGTTTGGTTTTCTCCCCAACCGGCTGGATGCCCAATTACGCCATCTGCTCGTGCGAATCGTCAAAAGCGACACGTTTCGCGTACCCAACAATTCTGGACAAAAGCATTTTTCAACGCAAAATTTTTATCAGCGCCGTTTTTTGGATATTCTCAGCTTCAACTAAAACAATCAAAACATCCGCTGATCTCCCATCCCATCGGCAAGCTTGCATTTTTTTGCTATTGACGATTTTGCTTTAATAAACAGTTCCACATTGGTTTTTCATTTCACTCTTGGCTGTTCAATGCGAGCGATGGAATCACGTTAAAGAAAGATTTTTGCCACACATCGGAAGAATGGACCATTAGCTTCAATGTGTCTATAACAGTAGCTTACAGTTTTGCAAAATTCAAATTTTTTGCCCTAGAATGTTGGATATGTCTGGCTCCAAGCCCCAGCGGGCTCCTTCATTATCTTGGGGGGGGGGGGGGGGGAGGCTGCTGCAGCAGCAGCACTGGTCTCATGCTGCACAGATGGCACCAGCCACCGAAAACGACGACACCGAGAGCATCGAAGTTCGAGTGAGTCTTCTCTGGCTGACTCAAAGCAGCGGATTGTTTCCTGGCACTACGACCAATAAATCAGCCGATGCTTTCGTCATCCTGGTCTCACACTGGTTGACGTGAAAAGCTCACTGCCGCTATAAATTGTAACGAATTACCTTTAAAAGAAGTAATTAGGTAATTACCTTTAAGAAGGGGGTAAATAGCCTCATGCACCGCATATTTATGCAGCTGTTACTCACAGCCGGTACCTGTAGCGCATAGCGCAAAGCCCTTCTGTTCAGTCAGTCTGCATTCCCCCTAATGTCCATGTCTTCCTTTTTAAAAACTATTACAGACGCTTACACCAAAGATATGGAGGGTCGCCAGCGCCAGCTTGACCGCGAAATGGTTTACAAAATGCTCATACAGTGCATAAAGAGTTTCATGATGGTTGCTCTAAAAAGGATCCTGGATTTATCACTGTTATCATCATTAGTATAAACAACTCCCACAACAGGACAAAAATCTTCTCCCATATCCTAAGATGAACAAACATTTTATTGACTTAGCTAGGCCTGTGTGTGTGTGTGTGTGTGTGTGTGTGTGTGTGTGTGTGTGTGTGTGTGTGTGTGTGTGTGTGTGTGTGTGTGTGTGTGTGTGTGTGTGTGTGTGTGTGTGTGTGTGTGTGTGTGTGTGTGTGTGTGTGTGTGTGTGTGTGTGTGTGTGTGTGTGTGTGTGTGTGTGTGTGTGTGTGTGTGTGTGTGTGTGTGTGTGTGTGTGTGTGTGTGTGTGTGTGTGTGTGTGTGTGTGTGTGTGTGTGTGTGTGTGTGTGTGTGTGTGTGTGTGTGTGTGTGTGTGTGTGTGTGTGTGTGTGTGTGTGTGTGTGTGTGTGTGTGTGTGTGTGTGTGTGTGTGTGTGTGTGTGTGTGTGTGTGTGTGTGTGTGTGTGTGTGTGTGTGTGTGTGTGTGTGTGTGTGTGTGTGTGTGTGTGTGTGTGTGTGTGTGTGTGTGTGTGTGTGTGTGTGTGTGTGTGTGTGTGTGTGTGTGTGTGTGTGTGTGTGTGTGTGTGTGTGTGTGTGTGTGTGTGTGTGTGTGTGTGTGTGTGTGTGTGTGTGTGTGTGTGTGTGTGTGTGTGTGTGTGTGTGTGTGTGTGTGTGTGTGTGTGTGTGTGTGTGTGTGTGTGTGTGTGTGTGTGTGTGTGTGTGTGTGTGTGTGTGTGTGTGTGTGTGTGTGTGTGTGTGTGTGTGTGTGTGTGTGTGTGTGTGTGTGTGTGTGTGTGTGTGTGTGTGTGTGTGTGTGTGTGTGTGTGTGTGTGTGTGTGTGTGTGTGTGTGTGTGTGTGTGTGTGTGTGTGTGTGTGTGTGTGTGTGTGTGTGTGTGTGTGTGTGTGTGTGTGTGTGTGTGTGTGTGTGTGTGTGTGTGTGTGTGTGTGTGTGTGTGTGTGTGTGTGTGTGTGTGTGTGTGTGTGTGTGTGTGTGTGTGTGTGTGTGTGTGTGTGTGTGTGTGTGTGTGTGTGTGTGTGTGTGTGTGTGTGTGTGTGTGTGTGTGTGTGTGTGTGCGTGTGCGTGTGTGTGTGTGCGTGTGGTGTGTGTGTGTGTGTGTGTGTGTGTGTGTGTGTGTGTGTGTGTGTGTGTGTGTGTGTGTGTGTGTGTGTGTGTGTGTGTGTGTGTGTGTGTGTGTGTGTGTGTGTGTGTGTGTGTGTGTGTGTGTGTGTGTGTGTGTGTGGTCGCTAACATCAGCTTGATGGCGCGCAGTATAATAATTCTGTATGACAGGTTCTCGAGTACGAAAAAAAATCTAGCTACAAAAGCTTCTTATGCTTCCACGGTCAGAGACCAACAGCGAGAGCGACAGCGATGACATTCCACTACGCAACTTCCCTGCGTTGTCCTGCAATTAAGACATTTTCAATCCAAACCACGACATGATAGTCTTTGGCTACATCGCTGAATGCAGTACACATTTAGCCCTCAAGAAGTTCTCCCGCGTAATTTGAAGCAGCACATTTAACTTAGAAAAAAAGAGTATATACAGCAGAATGATTCCCACCGTGCCAAGAGGAAAGCTTCCGCGGCAATGCACTGCGCACATGGTGCTATTTACGGCGTTTGTTGTTGCAAAACTCGCCACGAATGGAATCCAAAGCCGTTCCTCGCATCGAAGAATCGACGTGCTAATGTCATCTGCTTTTCCCGCATTTTTTTTCAGGAGATATATAGAAACTTGCTAGAATGGTCCCACATCAGAGACGCATGCGGCATGTAGTACGAGCTGCAACGAACGTAGCTTTGAATAACTCTTCGGTTCTGCAAAATGACGCAAATTGTACAAGCATTGCTCCAGGAAAGCTGCGGAGAGAAAGCATAAAAAAACTGGAATCAAGAAATCAGATGGGTCGATTTCAAGCTTTTCTCTCTGTAAAGTCATCTGTAAAAACGGATTTGTGAATCTGTTTCAGTGTGCTAAGTAAAGTCTGAAAGCATCCCTCGAGATTCGCGGCTCAGCTTCGGAAAACTATTTTCTACTCGGGTGTGCTAATATGGATAGCCTAAAATTTCCCAATGCAGAGATGTTCCAACAGAAGCTCGCCGGTTTTCATGTGAATAAAAGCCATCGACATATCTGACGCGGATCTGTAGCGACCGAGAGGAGCGGCCAGGTGGCTGCGCGGGCAATTGGCGTGATATTACAGCCGGTTTCTAGGGGCCTTGTCCAGTCAAAAAGGTGTTCAATCAACCCTACTCTCGCCACGGCAACCTTATTCCTTCAAGCTTACTAAGCTCACACGCCCACCTGAATCTGACATGTGCTTGCCTCATGTGCCTCTTGCTATCTACTACTTTGCCTTAAGAAACCGTCGGTCACCTTGCCTGCGCATTGCATGCCTGTTGTCCGCGTTTTGTAGCGCAGTAGCCCCATCCCAAGATGTATATAACTTTCCTTGCCCATTTCTTTTTTATGATTTCAACTAGGATATCGTTAGCTCACACTTCATTCCTTACCCGTTCTGCTCTCTTCTTGTCTCTTAATATTACACGTATCATATCCTATTCCATAGATCACTTATTAATCGATAGATCACTTATTTCGCTCGCGTGGTCCGGATATGCCGTCAATACCTGCCCGGAGCAGTTGTATTTGGCCTACCAGTTCCGTTACCTCAGTGTTTTTTCTCTGCGAAGACTGTTGAACGTAATTGTAGATTTCTTCATATTAACATACAAAAATGCCATTCTACTTTGCCTGCCAAGTCTGTCATCATGCTTCACAGCTAGATCCCTGGGGCTCTTAGAAAGGCAATGTGTCAACAGCAAATCGGACAATGTTAACGTATTCTGCATTACCTTTTGTCCCCGTCTCTTCTAATTACTGTTCTTTGTATACCTCTTGTGAGCGCGCGGTGAATAGCACTGCTCAGATCGTCTATCTCCGCCTGACAAACTTCCTGCATATGATGTCATCAATTACTTTGTGCACGAGTATTAAGGGTGTGTAGCTGCTCTTCCACATACTGGCTCCACACATTGGTTCCGCACTGCCTACATAAATACTCGAATGTTTCCAATCAGTGAAATGTTTTCTTGCAATTTAAGCAGGCTTTAGGGTTATAATCTCCGAATTTCTGCATCACCTGAGTGGTGGTGTGAATATGGTGTACTGTCTAGTATACTTTGGTAATGCCTGCGATTACCTCAGTAAATATATTGTAAACCACACAGTTAGATTATCGGTCCGTAATTTCACTGATTTGGCACATGCTCCTCCTGATGGATTAATATGACTTTAGCGTTCTTCCAAGATTGCAATGTTCTCGTGGTCGTGAGGCAGTGCGTATGCTCTGTGACAACGTTTGGTGCACAAGCACACTATGTACCTCGAATAACATCTCAAAGTTGGCTTGTATCTGTTGATACAAACCAAATCTAATTTCTCCTCAGTGTCCCATTAACGTGCGACTCTGCTCAAACTTTCTGATGCGGCATGTGTATATTAATATCTGCTTACTGCGCTCCACATGTCGGCCAGACCAATTATCATCATTGCCAGGCCGGCCTGAAGCATGCACTGCGTTATAGGTAAATTAGAGTTCACATTGTTTTTAACTGTGCAATGCAAAGTACTACATAATCTAGAGTAGAAAAACTTGACTGTTGCGTGAAAAAGGTCTCCGCCAACACTGCATCAGAGTTCGACTGAATAGCTTTCGCGAATGGAGCTTCAAGCGTTTACATCTCGGCAAACGTGGAGTAGACCAAATCCAAAGATCCGCGGATGTTACCTTTCAGGAAACAACCCTTCTAAGTGCCCTGTACAGAGGCGATAGAAAGAAATGCGAACAGCGCGGCGCCCACGCACGGCGCAGTTGGAATTCATCTTATATGCACTTGTTTATGTTTTATGGTTTATGGGGGTCTTACTTTGAAAACACGGGCAATTGAGCTAGTTTGTACATCTTTGAAAACTTTCGAAAGCGCTGCGACAGGGGACACAAAGCGAAAGACACGGAAGGACAGGCGCTACTATCAACTGAAGTTTATTGGAAAAACACAAGGTTAAATAGCTCACACAAGGCAGCCAGCAGCGCATGCGCCTACCCCCAAAACGACAAACGAATCACTGCGTAGAACCAAGATACCGAATTTCATAATCATGGATTACAACAGATGGTGTGCTGACGCACATGTCGGAGTTTTTGTGAATATATGCCTCAGATAATTCCCTTGTTAGCTGATTGGAATGCCTATAGAGGATGTTTGTTCTAATGAACAGAGGTACACATGCATTTCTGTACAACGGGCTTGAATTGTTAAGTTCGCAGTCTCTGTAATGCAGGGACAAATTAGAAATAGGAGCCCCTTTAAAGACGAATTATGTTGGCGTAGCCGTGTGTTTACACATTTACCAGTTTGGCATAACTGCTAACTCACGCTGCCGCTAACCTTATTTATGGAGGCTGCCATTATTTACCAAGGTTAATTACCAACGTCTATCAGGACGGTTGGCATGTGCAATTTATTTGGAAATTGCGCTTTGTTATTTTACATGCTACATATTCTGAAAGATGTGTAAATTACAATCGATCCGTAGATACAGAAAACCGGGGATAGAATAAAGAGTAGGTAGATGGTCTTCATCGCTTCCAAATTAGCACCGTGTAACAAAAGATCTTGTTTTGAAAACCATCTCCACGCAAAATATTCCGCCCTGTACGAAATGATGGGCTGTTTCCTAGCAGCCCACTCCACGCCTTAATACCAGCTTTCTTCGCCGACTACCTAAGGATGCATACCGTGCAGGTCACAGAGTTGGCCTTTTTTCGGCTCTTAGCCAAAAAGTTGCACACAAAATTGCCTGGGAAGATCATATGGAAACAATTGTGTTTATTTTTTTGTAGTGATGATAAATGAAGAGGACAAAACTGCGGTATTTATCTGAAAACCAATAAAGATCATACAACAACAAAATTTAACATACTGCGAGAAAATTCCAACGCTTCGCCTGTTTGTCGCGACGCACAAAAGTGCGGTCAAGATTCATTTGAAAGCTACCGCTCAAGTGTCAGCCGCCCTATTCCTGGTAAAAGGTTCGGGATGACGATTGTTATTTCGTATGGTCTCCACGTCGCTGACACCAAAATAACATGGAAAATTCTGAGTCTATATGAAGAATGCACACAGCGCAGGCGAAGCCGAAAGTCATGTCGACGCCGTATGACGTCCTCTACATCGCATTAAAATCATGTGGAAAATCATGCAGCAAAAATTAGAAAACCATATGGTAAATATATGAAAAGTATGCTGATTTCGATATAATTTTCATGCAATAGGCACTACGCGTTCTCTTAAACTTAAACTCATCCATATTGCTAATGACGTTGCCCTCCTTGTCTCTTAACGAATACATCTGGCTTTTACCTATGCCTAGTTTCCTCTTCACCGCTTTCAGGCTACCTTCGTTCTTTAGAGCATGCTTGATTCTCTCCATATTAAACTTGGACAGTTCTGCCAGTGGCAGGCATTGTCAGGTGCAAAGATCACCCTAGGCAAAACAGAATGTTGGGGAAGTTGCCTTAGTTCGTTCAAAAAGCAGAGCGTAAATTCGAGGACAAATAAAAAAAAATGTAGATGCTAACAGCGCGAACTTTCAACTCACTTTTGATTGCGAGCGCCCGTATTTATCCCGATTTGATCCGAAAACCCAAAATACCAACAAGAAGTATCTTCTCGTATCTCTTTTTTCCTTTTTTTTCTCAATTATTTAACGCTTTCACTCACCTCATATCACGGACTCGAAGTATGCAAATTCAGCCTGTCCAGTGATACAGAGGGTTTGCGTACGCATGACAAAAACTCCTTATCATTTAGATACGTTTAAACCAGCCCTCTTACAATCTGATCCATGCATTTGTGTATCATTATCGGCTGCTGAAACAGCGTGTTTATATGGAGGGCAGTGCAAGATTAAATTTAAACAAATGCCTTTATTCAATGAAGTTTGAAGCTATTTCAGGCACTAGTTAGACATCTGTCTGCAAACCGCAGCAGAAAATGGCTAATGTGGTGGACACCTCAGACACAATCAATCATCTTGTCTTCTGATGGTGCCGACTTCTATTTTCTACGTTGGGTTTTTCCTCTCTCCTTTATGACAAAGATGACGTTATGATAATTTCCACTGCAGTTGGCATATTTCGGAAAGGGCACCAACTCACGTCACTAATTAACCTAATGTTGTCATTGCGTTTTGATTTGAACGTGTATAGGATCTGCCATTCGTGCTTTTCCAGCTGTATACCTTATTTTGTGTTCTATCATAGTCCAGCCACTTACAGCGAATTTGGTGGTTTCGCGGAGTGAGTCGCTTAATAAAAAACACGTAGTAAGTTTAATTCCTGAATTACCGCCCAAAATGGTAACTGACACAAAGTGTAATTCTTGTTTATTGTGAATTATTCGTTATGCATGTCTCTTGCTGCAAAACGGACCCTATTACGGCACCTTTCAACCTCCTCGAGAACGGTTATGTGCCCCTCGCTTAGATCCTTGATGACAAAAACTTGTGCTAGAGACTCGAAGTAGCTAATTACCATTGAAGAGTTCATAACTATTGGTGTTAAGTTTTTTTCCTTGTCTCCGCCGTCGTGAGATTCTTGGCAACGAGGAATGCTCATACTTGACGTCGTTTCTGTCAGTCAGTGGCTATGCCATTTCGGCGTCAGTCATCCGTACCAACGGAATCATCCCCGGTGACATCAGGTTCCGCCAACTGTGCATTAAATAGGGCGTTGCCAGACATTCACGTGCATCTGCCTATCTGCAGCGTAGCGGACGTGCGCGCGCAACTACGGTACCACTGGAATCAACAGCACTGTTATTGTCTGCGCTCTGCCTGATTGCGGTGGTAACGCAGAAAGAGTAGAGCCGATTAAGCAGGCGACGTGTACCACCTGAACCGGTCGGCTGGGGCAACCAGGCATACCAAACGACTGGTATCAGAACTTGTCATATCGTTGCCATTGGTTGATCATAAACCGTACGTAGTAATTTCAGTTTCCACGCTAGCTCTTGTGCCCCAAGCCCGCCACATCCTGATCGTGCCTGCTCGTTCGCTGCATCCGAGTTTGTGCGGCCACAACTGCTTGTTGTACCTGTGACGCAGCGACATTGCCATAATACATTTTATTGGGAAGGCATTCCTTGTTTCATCAGTGGCATAAACAGGATGTGTCACGCTTTCACCAATCCATAGACAATCTACAATCCATTTCATAGTCATCCAGCAAGCCAAGCCATAATCCAACCCATAATCCAACAAGGCACGAACTGTCAGTGAAGAAAAATAAGAAAAGAAAATTGGGGTCTAGGCGGGAATCGTACCTGGGCCTGCCAGACAAGGAAAATTCCACTGCGCCATGACGGTTCGACGTTTGCAGCTGAATAAAGGCGCTTCTAGTGAAGACAGAGTTGTCTATAAACGCATCTTCCAGATGATATGTACTGAGGCGTGCATGCGTAATTATGAGCAGGTAAATTACAGATGCCGCAATTAACCGTGTACAAAAGTACTCTTCCGGTAAATTTACTTCATGCTTGGCGTGTCGTAGCGCCATCATGCGGCAGCCACTGAAACCCCCATCACAAAGTAGAACGTTGGCCCAGCAGATGGCGCGTGCTAAGTAACGATGCGGACACCAGCTCGGCCACTTAGCCATATCCCAAGACGCAAGGTCAGATGGCGGACCGCGTGCAGCTTCCTCATTTCCGCTCGTAAGGAGACCTATGTACACCTGATAATTTTTGTCACGATAGCACAACCATCTTTTATAATATCCGAAAGATCGTTATAAATCCGGCCGTTGTAAGCGGCTTGGCTGTATAAGCGAAATCGAGCCCTGCGTATGAGCTGTCTGCTTTTGAGACAATGGCGACGCGGCTTGCTGGGGCACAAGAGTAATTGAAAAACGACTATGGATATCAGAGGTTTCAGAGTAACGTCTGCTGAGTTCAACTGAATCTGTGGGAGGAGCGCCGTTGACGACGTGATATGTGCGGCTACTTCGATCTGCTCAAGATGCAGCATATATAGAGCTCTTTGTGCACATGTAACACCGAATTGTTCTAAGCGGTTGCACGCCGAGGCATTGTGACTGGAGTGGGGCTAAACTGAATACTAAGAAAAAGTTTATTTCTCTCACAGAAAAGATTTGAGCAATCATTTCTTTAGACGGCTACTTAAACCCAATTTGAACATAAATATGCTCCTCGAATATATATTTCTAGCCTGTGAACAACTGAACTGAGCACAAACATTTTAAATCACCTGAAAAAAGCATACACAGCGTCCTTTCAGAATCTTTCCAGTATCGTCATAATTTAGGCTTTGTCAGGGATAGCAAGGTTTGGATTCCGGGTGAAGTCGAACCGTAGCTAATAAAACATAAAGCTCAAATTTGAAGAAAGCGCAAATAACTGGCGGGAAAACACAGGAAGCGCCCTGTGTCATCGTTTCTTCCTTTGTTTTACCCGTCAGTTGTTAGCGCTTTTTTCAAATATGAACTTCAGCCAACTTGCCCAACTTTCGGTGTTACTTAAACATAAAGCACCGAGAGCGCGAGGACAATACCGCGCAGTAATTTGGGCTTCACGCGACGAAACTGCCCTTGAGCAACGAGACCGAGGGGCCACAGTGGAGAGCCCCAGAAAGCTTCAGCTACTAGGGGCATTTTTTTAACGAGTACTGGCGTCACGAAATTCACAGCCTTTTATTGCATTTCGCTACCATGACAATGCGGGTGCCGCGGCTGCGATTTCATCCCGCCACCACGACCTCTGCACATTCCCCTGAAGAAGGTGCATCTGCAGGGGCGGAACACTTTCCAGAGCGGTTAACAACGAAAAAAAATGAGCCGCCGCCGCGGTGGCTGAGTGGTTATGGCGCTCGGCTGCTGGCCCGAAAGACGTGGATTCGATCCCGGCCGCAGCGGTCGAATTTTGATGAAGGCGAAATGCTAGAGGCCCGTGTATTGGGCGATGTCAGTGCACGTTAAAGAACCCCAGGTGGTCGAAATTGACGGAGTCCTTCACTACGGCGTCTCTCATAGCCGGAGTCGCTTTGTAACGTTAAACCCCTATAAACCAAACCAATGAAAAGAATTCTGTAGAGAAAACATTTGCAGTTCATCTCGTGAAGAGCATGAGTGAGCAAAAATGGCCTGGCTTAGCTTATGGTTAAGCCTAGGATGCGAAGCATACGTCGCTTGGCAAGCCGTGCTTCTCGTTCTTCTCCCGTTTCCGTGGCTCTTTGTAACTTGCGCTTTGCGGTCTGGCGAGCCGCCCTCTCCCTGGCCGACATCTCGCTGCTCAACTGACTCAACGAGTGCGTCGCCTTTTATACAATTGCGTGACGTCAGTATCTCCTAGCGGTAGGAGCGGGAGTTAGGCCGCCGGCAGAGGCTGCGCGTCCACAAGCGAGCGCACGAGTTGAGCCCCAGCTTTCACAGCTGTTGTGACGTCATATCACGTGGAGCGCCGATGTAGGTCAAGTGGTAGCTACGCGGCGGCGCGCGGCGCAGCAAGGAAGAGCTCGGTGGTGCGGCTAGTATGCTTCGCATAAAATACGTTACTGGAGAGCAGCAGCACATTTTATGACGCTTGATAGATAGTGGTAGCCGCACTCGGGTATCGGCCAGCTCCTTTCGCTGTCGGACAGCTGGTATTGCCGCCGCTGTCGATGGCTTATTTTCTTCTAACTAGGCAGCGCGCATGGCCTACCTGTCTACTTTCGCCCCTTAAGGAGCGCCGTCAGAACAGCAGGTTTGGACAGCTCGATCTTGCTAGTTAACGTGCCACCATGTTTAGTGGTTTCTGTTATCCCTGCTGGGCAGCCTGCTCAGCCTCTGCTTTTGCTTCTTCGCTTGCCGTAGCACTTGCCCGCTGTCTTAGGTCCTAGCAACAGGCTTGTTGTCTTTGTCCACCATCCCAGTTTCGAATGCGCCAACATGCAACAGCCAACACTGATATTGGCAAGCCTTTCTCTGTCTTCACTGATTCCGCTTCATTGCACTTCCATGCCTCAAAAACTAATGCTAACGAACGTTTTCAAGCGCAGAACAAATGTAACATATGAAACATGACGACAACTATTTCAACGCTAGTAAATGCCGCACAAAATATTAAACACTGAAAACGGGATGCTGCGGATTTGGACGAGTTTTGAAGAGGTCGGCCGGCGTCGGTTCCAATCCTGATTGAGGCTATGGGATGAAAACCTTATTCGCTGGATACCTTGCAGAAAGTAAATATTGAAAAGTACCCACTGGAGCTTCGTGGAATTTTTCACAGTGTAAGGATGAGATTCGCTTCAGAAATGATATCCGCTGCAGTTTCAGAAAAAGAGCGCTACAAGCATGAAATTTTTAAATATCGCGTAAATTCCTGCGGCCGTTAGAGGCCTAGCTGCCTTTCTTTACCTTCATTGCAGACAGACGCGTCCTCCCAAATGTAAGTGCTAAGAGCTGACGCTCTTAAAAGTTCACCGGTGAGTTTAATTTCATGATTCATTTCAGCTCACACAAAATCTGAAAAATTGTTACATTACACGTATTCATAACATGCATGACCATGTATTCGCCACAAATTAAACAAAACTGCTGTTGTAGAAAAGAAATTACACATTACAAATTTATGCAATAGTAAAATGATACGCAAGAAAGTAATAGGAAGTGTCAGACAAGCTCAAGTTGATTAATCATGGGTGACAAATGCAGAGCGTCTGGCGCCCCCCCCCCCCCCCCCCTCACCGACCACAGCACAAATGCGTGAAATGAATCATTTTGCTATCTTTTGGGTTATGAGTGTATTTCGTTACATTTAGGTAAGACAAAGTTTTAAGGAGATTGCGATCCTTTTACTGTATTATATAGCTTAGGAATAAGCATTATGGTGAGAAAATATAAAGATGCTTTATTCCTGACTCGACTCCACGCGTAAAGTTTTCTGTCCTCCTAAATAGTGTTTCTTGAATTATACTATGCACTTTATTTAGGCTACAGACTTGCTGACCCCCAGACAGTGAATAATAGCTTGCAACAAAAAATAACATTAAATTAATGATTGTAGGTTGTATTTTTTGTGCTGTGAAGTAGTGAACTCTGCTAAAGCAAAAACAGTTTTTGATAATTTCTCTCCAGTCAAATCAACATCCGTTGCCTATAATAAGTGATCCTCAAAATGCACCCCCATACTCTTTACGGCAAATACAGCTTCTAGATCCTTAGACCCACCCGTAAGAATCGCTGACTTTTCTATTCCGTGCTCTACGGAGCACAGTTTTTGTTTGTCTAACCGTATTGCAAATGCGATTATGGTGAACCAGTAACTCAGAAAGCTTAAGAACCTGCTGGATTGCTCTTGAAGATTTGTAAGGCTACAAGAAGCAAACAATCGGCTACTGTAACCAGGAGAAATAATACTCGGGCATGTGTCGATGATACGATTTTGCATATGTGAACAAAAACTAATTGCCCCAATATGCTTCTATCGAGACTTGCGCTGAAACTGGTTTTAGGTCAGATGATTCGTTGTGTAAAACAACTTTTTCATGACTAGATGGTAAATAGGTCCTAACAGTCCTAAATAACGCACCGTGGAAGCCGTACACGTCGAGTTTAGGCTGCTCTGCCATCATTTATTGAATCGAAAGCGTTTAACAGGTATACCAAAATACCAATGGCTATTTTCTGCCATACAAAGAAGTTAAAATTAATGCTTTTCTAGCTAAAAAGGCTGCTTCTCTAGAGAGGTCTGTTCTGAAACCAAACAGCTGTGTGGTCAATAACCTGTAGTAGTTTTTGTACATCAGTTTGACTAGGCAATTTGAAAAAAACGAGAGGGCATTCACACAGGGAGGAATTATCATGATAGTTTTGTTATCTCACCGCTCCTGCAAATAACTGTGACTCTTAAAACGTGCGTGGCCTTTAGAAATATTCCCTGCAAAAAGCCCAGGTTAAAGACATTTATAACAGGTCAAGTGAGGTGAATTACATTGCTGATTAGTTGAATTCTCAATAATTTACACCTCGTGTAGTGCTATTCAAAGAGAAGAAAGAAGCTTGCGACTTTCTTGTGGCCCACCGGAGGCCAAAATTTCCCTGAAGTGGTTTGTGATTTCAGATACTTCTAGGAGTAGAAAGTTGGGGTTCTTTTAACTAAGGTTTTGAATTTATCGTTGAAAACATCTAAATTTTTTCAACGAGAGTTTCGGACCAGGTACTGAAATTTCTAGGACAAATATTTTTAATATCAGAACGAAGAAACTTTATCATATCTAACCAGAACAATTATTCCTAGGCTCGCGCTCCTAGCTAGGCGTTACCGACGCCGCGCAAAAACACGAGGACTAGACGGGCACACGGACACAGCGCTGTGTCCACGCTGTGTCCGTGTGCCCGTCTAGTCCTCGTTTTTTTGCGCGGCGTCGTAATCTCCAACCAACTTGCCCAAGCTTCCACCTTGCTAGATCTTTTTTCGGTTCTGTAAGAAAAGCAGTAAGCATATAAAATTTTCAATGTGCTTATCAAAGTGTTTAAACTTCCCTGGTGTAAATAGCTTCTTTATCTTGGTTCCAGGATTGCCTCTTTTATTTCGGAAAGTTTCTAAACTATGCTAATATGTGTCTCGTGTCTCGGGCTTGCAACGCCAGAGACCATTGAACACTAAGTAAAAAGAAAAATTTACATGGGATCGCTTACTTGCTGCAGCCCTCCGCTCGGGTTAATTTCATTTGCAAGTTATAACAGAAAAAGCCTGTTTATGTTTGTGATTGCGGCCACGTTGCTTTTTTATGACGTCGATGAAGCAATGACATTCTTACAATCTGTTTAGTTCTTGTTTCTCTGTAGGTAAGAACTGAAACTCTGCACTAAGTTCACCACCCATCGCCAAGTCTGTAGTATTTTTATATTTTTACATTAGCGAGAACTGTCCCGTGGACGACAAAAAAAAACACTCACAGGACGGTTACGACTGTGTAACGCGAGCTGTTTAGGCGTTTACTTTTGGGGGATATTTTCCTGGCGCACTAGTGTCTTAGTGAAGTGGTGCACCCCTGCACTGGCAGGCGGCTATTGCAAACGGGCAACCCGTAGGCTTATGCGACCCAGGTTGACAGGCGCAACCGTTGGGGGCTAAAACACCGACGGTGACGACGGCGGACGACTACGACGCGCAACCCTGAGACGGGTGCCTAACAGCTATCGTTGTAAAAATGCTTTCGTGGTCAGCGAACTACTTCTCCGCCGCTCGTGCTCTCATGTGAAGCGGGCGCAAGTCAGCCGGCTTTATGCATGCTTTGGCCCCTGGTGGTAGTTCTCTGACGGTGCTGTTTTCTGACCACCGGATCAACTCACGGCACACTTAGGAGTGGCAGACGTTGCAGTGACGCCGGAACAAAAATTTCGAAGGCGGTAATCACTGCACACAGATTTCAGCAGAACATGGGGACCAACGATGACCTCTATGGGTGACAAGAAATACGTGCACGGTCAAAGATCCGTTCCGCCGCCAGTGTCGTTGTTGATCGTGTCAACGTTCTCATGTTTAGTTGTATCGAGATTTTCGCGCATGTTTGTTTGTTGCGAACAGATCAATCTCGTTATAGAAATGTTTAAACTTAGTACTGAGTGGACGGCGCTTGTATTTTGTTACAATGTTCTACCCTTTGCTGCCTTTATTACCCTTGTTGCACCACTCCTATCTTTGTCCTAACCGGTCCGATAGTATGTCTAATAGATAAATAAACAGACATGGCATACACTTATGGCACGTTCAAGGTATGGTGCAGAATGCCAAAAAGAATTTAATGGAAGTGTTTAGAAGTTAAAAGATGAAATTAAGCTTATTTGAACAAGAGTGAAATGAGGGAATAAACAACTGAAACAGAAAAATCACACAATTCTTTGAGTAACAAAAGAAACAACGGAATTTTGAATATTTTTAATTGTAATCAACATTTGAGCTAGATGGTAATCAACATTTGAGCTAGTTGGTATAGCATGATGGAAAAAGTATAAAGCGCACTCAGGACAACGTAAAAGGAAGACCAAACAACACAAGAGCATGAAAAGGAGTTTCCTTATCTTGGCGTGCCTGCATGAATACTTATCCTGATGCGCCTGCGTGAAGGCTTCTGTTTTGTTTGTGGTTTTTTCTTTCTTTTTCTGCGTTTTTTGAACAAACGCCCAGCTGCGAACAAGCGCTTTTGTTGTTTGGTCTTCCTTCTCCGTTGTCCTGAGTGCGCTTTATATTTTTTTCATGATTTTTCACTATAGTTAACAAGACAATCCACCGATTTCTGCTCCCACATCAGTGTTGTGCTTGCCGCATTTCTCGTCAAAAACAGCAGGTGTAGCATGAAAGCGCTGTAGGACTGCTAGATAGTGCTGCGCATTGCTTTCAGTTGACCGACGCAGAAAGTATAGGGTTAGCCCTACGAAAATTATTGCAGTAGCCTAACCAGGGCAGCCAGTAGGCGACATAGCAAAGCTAAATAAAATATAAACACGAAGGGGTAACAATCTCATCCTAACATGTTAAGAAAAATACACAAAGTTAGAGTACATTGCAATCAATATATCAATCATTCATTAGCGTAGCCTTGATCTGGCATGAATTTCCGCTATAAGCGGCGGAGAATCGGAAAATCAGTGCCTTGCTTCTCGTTACAATGCTTCCTGAGTTCCAATTGAATTTCCCTTTTATATTCAAAGATCATTACGTGGATAATGTGTACAATTCAGTTTAGAAGGCTCAATACAGAGGTGTAATTAGAGGCAACACAGCCCTCCTCGGTTCCAGAAATTTTCATTGGAGAACCACACTAGGCGCCATTTTTCGGGAAAAAGAAAACTCATGAGCAAATTATACCGTCTCTAAACCATCATTTCCCCCTTCAGGTATTTTCAGTAATTCTTTTCCTGGTTCTTTAATACAAAAATTTTGGAGCAAAGTTAACTGACTTAAAATTATTTGCCACGTAAAGTTGTTAAAAAGGAGCGTAAACGTTACGTGCATTCGCTTTGCGCATGCAATTTCACCTCACTTTCTCTACATTCGGATCTGCGAAGGCATGAAGGTCCAAATTATGTTTCTGCAGACCTTAAAGAATGAACCAGTTGCTTGTATGGGAACCGCTGTCCCAGATTCAGGCACATAGAGCACCACGCGCGGCACAAGTCTACCTCTTCGGAAGTCATCCATCAAGATACACCGGCTGCCTCGTGGTCCAGGCCATAGTAAAGCTAATGAGGCCGCACCAACATCGAGAAAACAGCTGCACATTGCCGCAAACACAGTTGTGCGTCAGCCCCTCCCCGTACCAGTGCTGCTCGGGTCGGTACAGTCAATGCTGCGCATGAGCCTCAGCGCATTTCGGAACTGTGTGTTGCGGCCGCCAGGGCTCAATGCGGAGGGGCGTCAGGCTCCTGTTCCTTTGCAGGCAGCCCCACGAGCAGCAGCTGTAGAGTGAGAGTGCTGTCAGAAGCTAGCGCCACACTGCGGCGGGCGAAGACGCTCAAGGGGAAGAAAAAAAGAAGGAGACGTGGCGAAGAGCGCGTGGAAGGGAGAACGGTTGGAACGCGGTCGGCGACAGACGTGGGGAAGATCTGCTGGCTTCCCGAATTTCCAGACTTGGGCCTTAGGCGCAGACGTCCGGGCTACCAGACCTGGACAGCCGTTGTCGAGGGCCAGGCCCACCAGACCTAGGCACCGCGGTTCCCTTCCTGTGCGGCAGCTTCAAAACACGGGCTGCTTGGTCTTCTCCGCTGCTTCCCGGACTACCTGACCCTGACGTCCACCAGAGCGTCGACCTGAGGGCTTGATTGCGCCAACGCCCCGCCACACCTCCTCGCCCGACGCACCACCTTCACTGAGCACACTCAGGACGAAGAACGTTCCGCCGAACGTTGAGTGAACGCTTCCTCTTTCTCCTTCTACCTTTCCTTTGTCTGTCGCGAGTGTTCTCTTTGTCAGCTTTCCTGTTTACGTGTTTTTACCTCCTTTTCTCTTAGTTTCTCACAATAGAGTTTCCTTTTTACTCACATGCCGCCTGGGTTTATTTCTTCGACCTTTTACGCTGAGATAATGCGAACCTGCAGTCCTCTTTCCCATCACAAATTTGGCGTCTACGACAGGACATGGCGGGTTTTATGTTTTTTTTCCCTGTGATCAGCGAAATTTTTTTCTTCAGCATGAGTGCGTCTGAGTTGGTTGCTTTAGGCGAGAGCATGGGCTTGCATGACGCCGAGTTACGCGCGTGGGTGGAGGAAGAGCTACGTAAGGTGCGCGAAGAAAGAGCGGCTGAGTGTGAAGCCACAAAGGAGCGTATGGCATTAGAGGCTCAGATTTCTGAACTACAAATGAGGCTTATGGAGGGCGGTGAGCGACTTGCAGATGCTGAACCAAGCGTTCCCAGGGCTGTATCGTTTGGGGCCATCAACCCTCATTGGCTCATTCCCGTTTTCAATGAAGGTCGCGATGATCATGACGCGTACCTCAAGCGATTTGAGCACGTGGCCACTGGTCAAGGTTGGCCAAGAGACAAGTGGGCCACGGCGTTAAGCCTATGCTTGGGGTGTTCGGAAGGTTATCGCCAGAAGACTCTCTAGATTACACCAAAGCTAAGCTAGCGCTCCTGCAACGGTTCCGTTTCACCGCGGAGGGGTACCGCGAAAAATTTCGCCACAGTAAGCCCCACGACGGCGAGACCGGCAGGCAGTACGCTTCGAGACTGTTTAGTTTTTTTGATCGTTGGGTGGAAATGAGTGGTCGTGGCAAAACATTCGAGGAGGTTCGCGACATGATTGTCACCGAAGAATTTCCGAACAACTGCACTAACAGTATCGTGGTGCGGAGGGACCTGTTTCCCGAAGCAGCTTTTACGGGAGTTAGAGCTACTCGACTCCTGGCGGATGGCAATAGTTTGAACGTCCCAGAGGCGGAGGTCCTCATCTCGTCGCCATATTTCACGGGCAAATCCGTCGCTCGGTGCTTGGAGACCCCACTGTACGACGTCATCATTGGGAACGTGCCAGGCGCTAAGGAGCCATTTTCCATCAACGGGACGGGGCCGCCAAGACATCTGACTGTCCCTGAGGGGACGGGAGAGACTGAAGACTCTGCCATGCTGGGAACGGCGAAGGTTGCTCCGGCGCACAGGGATGAATCCCTCAATGCGTGGGAGGTGTCCAGTTCCACCTTCCGAAAGAAACAAGAGGAGTACACCACACTGGATGTGTGTCGGAGCAAAATTGGCAAGACTTATCCAAGCAGGAACAACACCGCCTATACGTTTCATTTCGAGGGCGGAATTTTATTCCGTTTGTTCCAGTGTTGTCCAGGAAGAACAATACAGCAGGCTGTGGTACCACAAAATTTGCGTAATCAAGTCCTAGCACTTGCGCATGAAAGTGCTCTCTCCGGCCATCAGGGCATCCGCAAGACCACTGAAAGGGTGCTCGGTGAGTTTTATTGGCCAGGAGTGCAGGCGGATATCAAGAGGTTCGTAAGGTCTCGCGTCGCATGCCAGCGGACACTGCTTTTGAGCGAGTGGCTGTAGACCTGATTGGACAGTTGCACCCCGCTTCATCCAAGGGAAACCGCTATATACTTACGTTGGTGGACTTTGCAACACGATATCCCGACGCGATACCTCTACCTGCGATCGACTCGGCCACGGTGGCAGAGGGTCTTCTGGAAATATTCTCAAGGATTGGTTTTCCAAGGAAGGTCCCTTGTGATCGAGCATCGAGCTTTTCGTCTTCGTTAATGAGGGAAGTTAATGGAATGCTTGCAATCAGCCATCTGTCTTCCACACCATACCACCCTATGTGTAATGACTTGGTGGAGCGATTCAACGGGACGTTAAAGAGCATGCTCCGCAAGTTGTCTCAAGAACAGCCCAAAGCTTGGGACCGTTACCTCGCGCCTCTGCTCTTTGCGTACCGGGAGGCACCGCAGGCTAGCCTGGGCTTTTCCCCGTTTGAATTAATTTACGGCCGACAAGTTCGAGGACCTATGACGATTCTCAAGGAGCTCTGGACCGCGGGCCAGCTAAGCGAGTCAGCGAGAACCACATATGGCTACGTGCTGGACTTGAGAGCGAGGCTAGAAGAGACGTTTCGACTTGCGCATGACAACTTGGCGAAGGCACAGAAGTCGCAAAAACTGTATTATGACAGGCGCACTACCCGCCGGCACCTTCGCGTTGGAGATCGCGCGCTGGTTCTTTTGCCTACGTCGCAAAATAAATTGCTAATGCATTGGAAAGGCCTCTTTATTGTGACCGGCAGGAAGAACGACTCTGATTACTGGCTTGAGGTCGGCCACGCGAAAAACCTTTTTCATATCAATATAGTGTGAGCCGGTGACGGCTCTCCAAGCGTCGTCATTCGTCGTCGTGGAAGAGGTTGAGTCGGAGCAACCTATACCTACCTTCGCTGCGAAGCCGGGTGTCGGCAGTGAAGCCATCAAGAGGTCTAATGCGTTAGACAGTTCCCTGGCCGCCCAGCTGGACTCGCTGCTGGCTTCGTACGGTGACATATTCTCGGAGGTTCCAGGGCGGACCTGACGACAAAGGAACCTATCAATACTCCTCAGTACCCGCTGCCGTTTGCCATGGGGGATGGGGTGGAAAAGGAAGTTAGTGACATGTTGCCGCTGGGGGTCATTGAACGCTCCCACTCACCAAACAATTCACCTTTAGTCCTTGTGAAGAAGCCGGATAACACATACCGCACTTGTGTCGACTTCCGGCGTATCAACAGTGTGCTCGTCGCCGACGCCGAACCCATCCCGAGGACGGACATTATGTTCGCGGAGGTTGGCACTAAGAACTACTTCTCGAAGCTGGACCTCACAAAGGGTTACTGGCAGGTTCCTATCGACGAAACATCTCGACGTATTACTGCATTTTCGACTCAGTCAGGACACTACCAATTCCGGTATATGCCTTTTGGGATCAAGACCGCGTCTGCTATCTTCACTCGCCTTATGAGATCACTCCTAGTAGGCCTTCCAGATGTAGTTCATTATATAGATGATGTCCTAGTCGCAACCGCTACTTGGGAGCAACACTTGCACACATTGACAGAGATGTTTCGGCGCATTCGAGCGGCTGGTCTTACAGTCAAGCCTCAGAAATGCGAGATTAGTGCGACCCGCGTTACTTTTTCTGGGGCATACGTTGGGTGATGGAGCTATCCAGCCGGTAGATGCTATCGTGGCAAAACTGCCACTTGCCGCGAGACCCGAAACAAAAAAGCAAGTTCGGTCCTTCCTCGGTTTGGCTGGCTACTACCGCAGTCTCATTCCCCACTATGCTGATCTCGCTCAGCCTTTAGTCGAGTTAACGCGGAAGACGGAAGGCAACCGCGTACGGTGGACGCCAGAACGAGGACAGGCCTTTGACAGGCTTAAAGAAGCCCTGACATCCAAACCAATTGTTAAGGCGCCTGACCTCGCAAAGGATTTCATTCTCCGCACGGACGCTTCTGGCACCGGTCTCGGGGCGGTCCTTCTGCAAGAGTACGACGGCACCCTTCATCCCGTATCTTATGCGAGTCGACAGCTCCTTCCCCGAGAAACGCGCTACTCAGCTATAGAGCGAGAGCGTCTTGCGCTAGTTTGAGCGGTAGACAAGTTTCACATCTTCCTTTATGGACGCATGTTCACTATTCAAATGGACCATCAGCCCTTGGCATACTTGGCTCAGGCCAAGCACTTAAACAGCCGGGTGTTGCGTTGGAGCCTTGTACTACAAGAGTACACTTTTCATATTGAACATATCAAAGGGTCCGCGAATGTTGGTGCTGACTATTTGAGCCGGGCATGCATGACAGAAGTGTTCTCATCCTGTAACTCTGGTACATAATGGTCAGTGTATTGATGTTTTGTGAGTGTGTTCCGGGGCTTCCCCTGTTGTGTTCTATTGTGTCCCGTTATGTTTGGTTGACTGCCGTGTGTTCAGTGTTTTCTAGTCCGAACTGAGGTTGTGAGAACCGTTGGGGCCGTTCATCGTGCGTGTGTGGGGTGATGTGATGTGATGCGTGCTCAACAGTGACCAGTGTCGTCCCGTCGCGTTTTCAACTTCTGTCTTGTGTGCCGCTGCCCCACGTTGTAATTTTTTCCTATGGAAAAAAACTCTGAAAAGGGGGCTTTTGTCAGAAGCTAGCGCCACACTGCGGCGGGCGAAGACGCTCAAGGGGAAGAAAAAAAGGAGACGTGGCGAAGAGCGCGTGGAAGGGAGAACGGTTGGAACGCGGTCGGCGACAGACGTGGGGAAGATCTGCTGGCTCCCCGAATTTCCAGACTTGGGCCTTAGCCGCAGACGTCCGGGCTACCAGACCTGGACAGCCGTCGTCGAGGGCCAGGCCCACCAGACCTAGGCACCGCGGTTCCCTTCCTGTGCGGCAGCTTCAGAACACAGGCTGCTTGGTCTTCTCCGCTGCTTTCCGGACTACCAGACCTGGGGGCCGCCTTTCTATCCACCACAGCATCCCCGGATTACCAGACCTGGAGGCCGCCTTTCTATCCACCACGGCATCCCCGGATTACCAGACCTGGGGGCTGCCTTTCTCTCCACCACGGCGTGCCCGGACTACCTGACCCTGTCGTCCACCAGAGCATCGACCTGAGGGCTTGATTGCGCCAACGCCCCGCCA
Organism: Amblyomma americanum; assembly: GCA_030143305.2. Taxonomy (NCBI): domain Eukaryota; kingdom Metazoa; phylum Arthropoda; class Arachnida; order Ixodida; family Ixodidae; genus Amblyomma; species Amblyomma americanum. Next base: position 183,116 of record JARKHS020034845.1, read on the forward strand.
CACCTCCTCGCCCGACGCACCACCTTCACAGAGCACACTCAGGACGAAGAACGTTCCGCCGAACGTTGAGTGAACGCTTCCTCTTTGTCATTCTACCTTTGCTTTGTCTGTCGCGAGTGTTGTCTTTGTCAGCTTTCCTGTTTACGTGTTTTTACCTCCTTTTCTCTTAGTTTCTCACAATAGAGTTTCCTTTTTTCCCACATGCCGCCTGGGTTTATTTCCTCGACCTTTTACGCTGAGATAATGTGAACCTGCAGTCCTCTTTCCCATCACAAGTGCCCAACGCTTAGTCTGATGTCTTGAGCACGGGTAGCTGGAGTTGACGTTGTTGAGACCATGGCGTAGCTTGAGCAGGTTCAAGCGCTTGCACTGCTGCTGTGATCCTTCCAGGCACTTCACCCGAGCATGGGCATGCAGGTGGACGTGACTAAGCAATTACTTCTTGGTAGTGGTCTGCTCTGCGCTGTGTCGCGATGGCGGTTTCTTCCTCCAAATTCTAGCTCTAGTACCTCGAACAGACCTCTCTAATCAGAATCAGTCTTTATTTGTTAATATATTTCATACGTACTGTATATATTACCGAACGAGGTCCCGAAGTCAAAGACTGTAATGGGACTTCCTAATCAAATACATCGTGTAAAACATTTAACAGCTGCGACATATCAGATAAATATGAGAAATTCAATATATACACATGGGGTACAACCTAAAGCGGACACATGGGAAAGAAATAAACACTATTAAAAAGCTATTACAAACGACCACCGAAACATACTGGATTATATATCATACTGAATTATAAAGAAAGTGAGGAGGCAGTTCAAAATGCATGTAAGAATAAAAGGATACGAATTAGTCATAATGAGGGCTCTTCGCTAAGAATTGCTCGTTGAAAGTGTGCTTTAAAGATGAAGATTGAATGAGCATTCTTTAGTTCTAATGGTATATTGTTACAGACAGCAATTGATGAGAAATGAATTACCTGTTTACCGTAATTGCTGCGTACTTTAGGCAGGGCAATATTGTTATTGAGTGCAAACCGGGTTAAGTTGCCGTTTAGAAGATAACGCTGTGGTATGAGAGGAAGAGACATTATATTGTGGACAAGTTTGCACATGAGAATGCCATGAGAGTATCTAACAAGCTGCGATACGGAGAGGATGTTATCATCCTGAAGAATAAATGCAGCATCGATCTAATAAGAACTCTAGGTAAGTATACAAATGGCTTGATTTTGGATTATCTGCAATGATTTTAGATGAGTAGCATACGTTGTTCCTCAGCGTATTATTCACTAACTGATGTGTCGGTGTATAAATGCGTAATATAAGGAAATAAATCTGCTTTTAGAAACGTATGGACGGGATAAGGATTCTTAACTTTATGCTAATTTCTTCTTTATATAGGTTATGTGTTTATGAAACTTTAGATTTCTGTCCAAATATACTCCCCGAAATAAGGCGAAATCGCTAGCCTCTATGAGATACTGACGAAATGAGATAGGAGGAATGGAAAGTGACTGGCGTTGATGCGAGCTGAAAACAACAAACTTCGTTTTGCTAAAATTTATGGTCAAACTGTGTTGATTGCAATAATATAGAAGGTTGTCCAGGTCATGATTAAGTTTGATACGAGACTAGAATAGAACCATGTGGCACGCCTATGTTCGTAAACACAACATCGGGGTATACATCAGAGATAGTGACAGTTTGGGATCTATTTTGTAAGTTATTTGTTGCCGTAATAACGGGGGCCGGCAATGCCAATTTCTTCTAGCCTAGTGAACAAAACTGGATGATTAATGGTGTCGAAAGCTTTCGACAAGTCTATAAAGACGACTCCTGTAAATTTTCCTTCATCAATGGCAATTCTTAATTTATCTGTAATAGTTATAAGAGCAAGTTCAGTAGAATACCCAGAACGAAAACCATACTGACATGGCGGTAATATATTAAATTTATCCAAATATTTAACGAGGCGATTCGCAATTAGTTTTTCATTACTTTGTTGAGACAACGAATAATGCAAATTGGACGATAATTAGTCTTTAAAGAACTATCAGCCATCTTAGAGACCAGAATAATCTTTCCACGCTTTAGTTCATGTGGAAAAATACCAGATTTAAACATCAGGTTAACAATATGTGATAGGACGCCACTAATTAGATGCGCAATCATTTTCATATTAACAGGATGTACGTTATCAAGGCCAGCGCTTGTCTTTTTCAAATTAAGAATTATGTCAATTATTTCCTGTGGTGTGGTTGGAAAGAGGAAAAAAGAGTGGGGGAGGCGACTGGATAAAGGGGGTTGGAGAGCTTCCTTAGGAGGCTTGTTGCTCTCATTAAAAAAACAATTAAAAGCAGATGAAATTTTTTGGGGGGGGTTACTGTACTCGATACCATTATGTTGGATCAAAGTTATTTCTTTGCGCTTATCGTTTCTTCCTAAGAATGAATTAACTATTTCCCACTTTTTCTGCATATTGTTGCCACACTCAAGAAATTTTTGTTCATTATAGGTCCTTTTAGCTGTTGTTAATAATGCAGACAAGGTATTCTTATATTTCTTGTAACGAGCAAAAAGTTTAAGGTTGAAGGGCTGCCTTTTTGTTTTTGTTTTATACAGATTTTCTTTTTGTGCATTGCTTTAAGAAGGATTTCTGTGAGCCAAGGGTTCTGTGGCGAAACTAGTTTTTTTTTTACACTTTCTTATTTCTGAGTGGGAATGAAGTAAAGAGGTCAGAAGTGATAAAACCTGTGAATAAGCTTCTTGAGGATCATGCAATAACATAATCGGCTGCCAGTCAGCCTCAGCCACTGCAGTCAAGAAATTTTCTTTATCCAAGATAATCTCACTGTATATCGTTCTGCTATGGTTTTGAGTTGTACTGGGAAAGCGCAAGAATAACGAGAAATGATCTGTGAGTTTTACTTCAAGGACGCCATCTTCTGGAAGGGACAATAATTTTGAAAAAGCGGGATCAATGAGTGTGTTACTACCAGAGATGGTGCATCGAGTTGGAACCGTGATGATGCACTAGAAACCAAAGCTGTGGAATGAGCTGCTGTAGTTTATGGTATCTAGAATAATCTAGAATAATATATAATAATACTAATAATTTAGTATATTCTACTCTGCCCTCCTCCTGCCTCTAAAATGAGTAGAAACACAAAAATCAATTGTTCAGTTTTCTTAGCAGTTTGGTTTAGATAATTTATTACAGTACATTTTCTGCCTTGCAGTTTCAGTTTCAGGTTGGTGGGCTGTGCTGTAGAAAGATACCACGTTGAACACCCGCAAGTCGCATGCGCTCATAAAACAATGGCGGGTTCTCTGCTCCGCCATCTGCTCCAAAGAGCGTTCACATCGACGCGACATCGCCATTGTCATACTCGCCTTCTCATTCTTCTCATTCCATTTATACTCAACAAGAACTGCAGCTTTCCATGTCAATCACTGGGATTAACTTACGCTCTATTGAGCAAGAGAACAAAATTGCTAACGAATTAACATTGCTCAGCACAAAATATCATGTGAAAGCGCAGTTTATTCCAGGTGTACAACACCGCCACGAAGTTAAAAGCCCGATTCAGATGTCCACTGGCCAATGGAGCCAGTTATGCTCACCTTTAACTTTTTCTTCGTTATACCAATTTACCCAGAGTACGCTGACGGCCTATGCTCCAGTGCCGCGTTTCAACATCAATGTTGTCAACGCCAACGCGTATTGCTCTAGTGCCCCGTTTTTGTCACAACGTTTTCCACGCTAACATATGTAACGCATCTCTCTGTCGCTAGCGCCACATCAATCAAAGCACGATTAGTTTGATAGTAGTATTAGTTGAAGAAGAAGACGATGTACAATGGACTGCTGCCAATAGAGTGCTGCCGTTTAGCACTATAGGCTTGTTTGGCTGCGGCGCCAGCCTAGTGCGCTTGCGCAGTGGCCAGCGAAGCTGATCTGTTCCGCCGCGGGTTTGAATCTCAGTCGTATTTAATTTATATATTTTTATTTATTTATTACAGTTTCCACAAACCCATAAACATCAAAAGATCTCCGCAAATTCATAAATATCGGAAGATTTTGCTCGGTGTTTACCCATCAGAATTGCGCTTTCGCACTAAGAGCTTTACAGTGCTTATACACCATCAGCCTCCCAGCAAGTCTCGTAGCACGAGCGTCCGCTGTCGGCCAAAACAATGCGCAGCGTGAGTCCCCACGGTGAGGCCACTCATTTAGCACCGAAACGTGGGATTCTATCAGTGAGGCGTGCGGCTCTGAAAGTTCAAAATGTGATCACGCAGTTTACACTGGCATTCATGCCTGGGGCTCCCTATTCGCGACATGGAATTCATAATAGAACATCGCGGTGCATTGTAGAGAGCAGCGGTCACCGCGCACAAATCTTGACATCCACTTGCCATTAGGGCGAGCGGATGCCACACACGTCTAGCGCTCAGGACGGCATTAATGGTACATTAACAAGGAAGCTTACTTGAAATTCCTAAGCACAGAACCTTGGCGGCCTCGTGAAAACACACACAAAGTGTGATGGGCCGAAGGCACAGTTGATACAAACTAGTCGTATGGGTTCAGTGGCCTCTCATCATACCAAATGTGATAATCACCATAAGGCCCACGTAATGTTAAGGTTAGCGGATAGACCAGCGACTTGCGGCATTTAAATGAACTGCGCAGAACTGTTCAAAGAGCTGCACAACTACGAATAGCTTAATGCTTTGGTCACTGGCAGCGCTGTCACCAGCTAATGTCCAGAAATTGGCCGCTGGTTCTGTCACATCATGATTCAGACTTCGTGTCTCCATCTGGTGTCTCCACTTACACAAACTGTGTCTCGAAATCAACATATAAAAAGCCATCATCTCAAGGCTTATTATATCGCACCCATTTCGGCATAACTGGAACGATAACACATGCTATCTATTGAGGAGTGTATTTTCGCATTCCAATTTTTTCTTGGTGTTGGTGGAAGGGAGCCGGTTTGCTGGTTATATTAGTAATTATTGCTCTGCACTTGGAGTCCTGTTGCTACACCGAGGATTTCCGCGAGTCCTGTGCTGAGAGCACCATGACAAGACGAATCTTTTAATGGACCACAAGACGTTTCTTGCACGAGAAGCGCAGCAACTTGCAATTACTAGATGATAATCATGGAGGATACCTGCGTGCATATATAAAAGAAAATATTGTCACCACAAATCCTTCTGTTGTAGCGCAAGTTGATAACATAACTAGTTGGTAATTATTCATGGTTTCAGAATTCATTTTAGATATTAGCGTGAGATCTGATGTGCGCCTATCTGTGGTACAATTGAGCTCAAAAGGCATAGTGCCTACAAAGATACAAAGGTTCTTTAGAAAGGTAAATAGTTCATTTTTTGCATATTGCCGCCAGTGTTGAAGAGGGCAACGAAGATTACAGAGTAACAAGTGCGCCCGCTGTTGAATCTTCGGGCGTTCATGATGGAAGCTGCTGTCTCTAATTCTTCGGACTTTGCCTGGCACTGAATGGCCTATTTCTAATCCTAATGCGCCGTGTCACACCGCGGAACACATACAATAAAAGTCATAAAAGTTAAAAGCTGTATATAATACAACTTACGCTGATTTTCAGATTCATGAGCATAATCATATATAAACGACATGGGAATCCTCCCTTTTATTCAAGTAGTCTTATGATACAGGCGTTAGCATCTCCTGCTACCCATGGAGGTCAAAACAAATATTTTGCACAATTTTTTTTCTGTATTCAATAAATTATTCTAAACAAAGATCGTTTACACAGTTTTTGCGAAATGTGCTGAAAGCAGGAGACTGAGGCCAACTTTGTTTTGAAAAAGAAGAAAGTACACAGTTTATCGCGTTGCTTCGCGAGCATATAACATGGCAGACGGAATTCTTACTTGAAAACCGCCATAAAACACTTCTATTACACTCCATGACTTTTTAATTAGGAGACAACTTGAATTGGTAAAAAAAATTTCACCAATTCAAGTATGCACCAACTGGCCCAAAAAGAGGTGTTAATGCAGACAACTTGCGCAAAATACTCTCGAACCAAGATTTTAGTATTTTCTCGTACGCCTGCAAATGGCCAACCAAAAGACAAGTGGTATGGAACTGTTACACATATTCTTACTGGTCTGCTGCAGTGGACGAATAACAGTGTCTGGCTCAAATTTTTCACAAGTGATAGCCGACTAACGTCTTCATAAACGCACCATATATCGGGTCACATGACACACAACCGCGCTGATTCAAAGAGGGTCATCGTTCGTTGAATCCATTCCACAAAAGACTAAAAATATTGTTCTCACCATTAAGGCTGCATTCCTTTCAACACACGTCAAGCTAGAAATTTCGCGACGCAGGTTGGTACACAGAAGTAGTCCCAGCGCTTTGTGGCTTTCTGCTTTCCTGCCGGAGCAAAATAAGTCGCGGCGTAGTTAAAGCAACAATTGCACAGATAGGCACATTCATTTCTAAACGCGTTCTAAGACAAAATGACGGGGCAATCAAAAATAGGATCTTGCAGGCCAGGATACAGAATTAGATCAAAGCTCTCCTGACATATCACAAGTGGATTTTCGCTTCCACACAATACAGACATCGTCAGCTCGAGCAGCCATGCTTTCTCGGCGCGGTGGCTGCATGGCTTTTCGTCGCCATGCCCGTCGTGTCGAGGCTGCGGCATGGGAGTGCGTCGCGCTAACCCAGAGCGAGTGTGGTGGAGGCGAGGAGACAACTAGGGGATAGGCTCTCTCTCCTTTTTTGGAGCTCTTATTGTAAAAAGTGGGAGAGCAGTTTAAAACTGGATAGAAAAAAATCCAGAAGGTGGTTTAGCGGGTCGTGCGTAGCTAGGCGCAAGGGGAAAACAGGTCCGAGGAACTAGTTCGTAAAATCACAAGGAAAAAAATTGCGTCTAGAGGGGGGGGGGGGCAGCGCTTTTCCGAGAAAAGGGCTCGGCCGGTACAAGAAGTGACTACATGGGACTTCAAGGAGAGGGGAGGGGTGAAACGAGTGACAGTATTACGGAATGCTTAGAGAATGCATCATAGGCAGCTCGGAAGGTGATAAGACGCAAAAAAACGAGGACGCGAAGGTGACATACTAATGTCTCAGTGTAAGAAGAAAAGCAAGAATCAAGAGCGAGCCTCATGTTATGCGCCGGAAACCTTTGAAATGAAAAACGTGGAGCTTGGTCACTGATTTGACCAGAACTTCAAACACTTGCGTAATATTTGCGGTCGTGTGCTGTTTCCGCTTTGGTACAAACTGGAATAAACATGTTACTCTCAGAATACCAAAAATTACTCTGACAATACTAAAATCATCCTGCACAACGTGTTCCCTACGAGTGTTTCTCATATGATACCTGCAGCAAACAAAGTAGGATAACACACTCCAAGCAAAACTATTCGTCAAGACAATTATTCGATCGTAGTGCAAAGAATCCCTTGCTTTTTTTGCACAAAAATGTATGCAAGTCGGCCACAGCCGTGGTGATGTGGCCCACCGGTGCGTGTATTGGCTAGCTCAAAATGACGTGACGCGCTATTCAGCAGTGCACTATTTGCAGATCGTAAGCATTAAAGCCCCTCAGGTTTTCGCCTGCTTACCACCGCCTACGCTATCACAAGTAAGTAACTTGGTGGGCTATGGCAGGTGTTGGCATGTCCTCCTTTCACTTCTGCATGAGCTGAGCAGCACAGCTCCGAAGGATATCATGGTGGCACACATATCCGCATTTGGCCTAATTACCCAAATCGACTGACATTTTTTATGATTTTCAAGCCTGTCGAACTGAGCGGCGGCCACTGAATCATCCTCAGCGCGCACGTTTCGGTCGCTCAAAACACGTCTGGGAGCGCTGAAATATGGTAGCGCATGAGCGTATTCCCGTTTTTTTTTTCATATTTCGCGGGCTTTCTTTAAATGACAGAAAAAAGGACCACGTAGGAGTTCCGACGTCATACAAAAACTGAATGGGTTCTTTCTTAATCCCCTCTGAAACATCAAAACGCACGTGACGCTAAAGGAAATATTACAAAATTTTCTTAATTCTTCTGAGATATTCATCTAATTAAGAGGAATTTAAAGAGCACGCTGAGGAGTGCCACACGACAGGAAACAATAGGTTTATTGTTTCACGCAACTCCGGTACGGCACCTTTTTTATCTTTGGTTCAATTTATGGGAAACACCCTGCATATCTCTCTGCACGGTTGAGAGCAAAACAATGGCCTAATTTGGCTAATCTGTTACAATGGCGCTGCCGATTCTGGTGAAACATAAGGCAACTAGGGGCATTATTGGCTATGTAAAGATGTGGCGATGCCAAAATATGTCGCACATAGGGCAATTGGGGCCATTATTAGAAATGTAATTGAATGGCACAGCCAATATGAAAAAATAGTGGTCAGCTGGGGCCAATGTTCTCAATGTAATGAAGCGGTGCTGCCAGTATTGGGATAAAAAAGGACAGGTATGGCCAGCATTGGAGCGGTCAAAGAATCACATTGCATACATTGGGAATATAGTTGCGACACGTTAAGACTGGCTTAAGCAGCCCTTTTCAATATTGGACCGATGCCCAGTGCTAATATCAAGTCATCCCAGTCACTCCGCCACCCCAGACTTTAGGTTATGCTGCCGTCGCAAGCTGTTACGTGCCGCCGCGAACCTCGCGATATGAGCCACACCCTCCAGCTGCTCATGTTTCACCGTATAGGCTCAACGGGTGTAACGTGCGAGTGCTCGACAGGCTGACTTCTGGCGAACAACAGACCGCCGGCCCTTGTGCTATGAGTGCGGAGAAGCTGAGAACATTTGTAGCCGCCGCCCGTGCAAGGAATGGGGCATTCGAGGATTCCCTTTCGATGCACGCTGTCCGCTCCTGATCAGAGGCCGCGGGAGTACGTGGATTACATTTCGCAGGCCTATCCCGGCCCAAGCTGCTTCTCCTGATCCTCACCGATACAGCTCTCCTGGGCAGCGGAACGAATCCCACAGTCCCCGTAAGGGAAACTAGACACAGCAGCCTCTGGAGGTGGGGCTTCTCTACGACGAAAAGTAGAAGATCGTCCAACTCAATACGACACTTCTTTGCCACTGCCGTGCAACGCGAAGCTCCAGACGACTCTGCAACCGGTCTACCAGACGCCACGTCCACTCTACGATCCCCGCCGTCACTTCGATACGAATCGCCGACGCAGCCTTAATTTGACGCACCAATGCCGAGACCGCACACCCCGATACTGCCGAAGCACGAGGCCACCCACTGCCGACTCTAGAGCTCTCAGTCTACGGCACCGATGTAATAGTCCTGGATACTGGCGCCTATTATTCCGTGCTTAGTGGGAAGTTCGCCGCAGCGCTCAAGATGGTTACGACCAGTTGGAACGGCCCTACATATACATATCGCTGGAGGATATTTTAATCAACCTGCGGGATTGTCTACGTCATGAATCACGGACCAAGGGGACACCTTCCGGCAGCGTTAGTCGTCTTAGCCCAGCGCTCCCGTGATGTCATCCTCGGTACGGACTTTTCCTAACGCAACACGGCGCAATCACTGATCTGCGGATGGAATCTGTAAAGGTTTAGACTAAGAATGACCTCTGAACCAACAGCACACTACCATCTGTGCTCCACATCTTGACAATCACTTGAGCGTGCCACCACGTCGTTTTAGTGTGACGGTGACCGTCTGTGCAATAGCAATCCGAGCAACTGAAGGTGTCGTCGAGATTAGGCACGTTGTGCTTCTGGATACAGGCATTGCTGTTGCCCGGATAGCATCAGCAGCATTAGTTTCACGCGGCGTCGAAACCGTTGGCCTTGAGCGAAAAATCCCGGGAGGATTAATAAATAAAACAGAGTAGCAAGTTGTTCTAGGTAGGGAATGCATAGCCCACTACGCTATCGCGTCATACACTCAAGGCGGAGCTTGAGTGTCCCCTTCAATTTTTTTCGTCATCGGCACACGCCAGAGGCACACATCTTGCAAAGCACTGCATTGTAATAGACGACACTGCCCGACCTCTTCGCCTGTCACCCTATCGGCTTTCGTTTAAGAAACGCATCCCTGTCAGGACTCAAATTCTGGAACTGCTGCACATCGACGTCATTCAACAATCTCGGAGCCCATGGGCGGCCCCTATGGTCCTTGTGGAGAAAAGAGACGCGGCATCGCAGTTCTACGCCTACTTCCGTCGCCTGAACAACGTCACGACAATAAGTGGTAGGGTTTTAACGCAGTTAAACCGAGTAGTTGTGCGAAAGCATGTGTTTCGGCTGGTTAGCTCAAGGCTTTTCTTTGCTGTTTCATCGACACGTCTGAAGACTGGCAAATCAACGTCGACAACAGGAACCGACAGATGACAGCTGCCATCACGCCAGATGGATTATACGAGTTCCAGGTCGTGCCTTTCGGTCCTTGATCCGCACCAGCCACTTTTCTAAGACTCCTGGACATCGTTCGTGTCAATCTGAAGCGGCACACTTGTCTTGTATGCCTGGATGGCGTCATTGTCGATAACCTAAATTTCAAGGAACACTTCGTCGCCTCGACGCGGTCCTGCAGGCCGTAAAGTCATCTATCCTTACACTTAAACCAGAGAAAGGTTATTTTGCTTACGAAGAGCAGAAGTTTTTATTCCACGTAGTGAACCGAGGCGGGATCCTTCCGAATCAAGGGAAAACAGTTGCCACTGTAAATTTCTCGTGCCGCGTAACCTCAAAGAAGTTCGCCGCTTCCTCAGCTTGTGTGAGTATTGCCGCCGGTTCGTCAAAAACTTCTCGAAAATCGCCGCGCTCCATAACCAACTGAAAAAGGCTCCGCTGCCGTTCACCTGATTAATCCCGCAGATGCATGCATTTCAGGAGCTCTAACGTCGCCTTCAGACACAACCAGTTCTGGCGTGACAACACAGCAGTCCGCAGCGATGTAAGCATTGTTGGTTTGGGTGCTATTCTGGTTCAGGCGCAAAACGGACAACGAGTGATCGCTTACGCAAGTCTGGCTTTGTCCAAGACATAGGCCACGGGAAACGAATGCCTCGTCGTTGTATGGCCAATTTCGAAGTTTCGCCCGTATCTCTACGGGAGGAGGAGGAGGAGGAAAAACATTTATTTCCACCAAATATGGTGCGTCAGCCACCTCCGGGTCCACACGCAGGCATTCGGGAAGGCAGTCTGTCGCACCGCGGCCGGAGGACATCCGACCCCGTCTAGGAGAAGAGGTCTTCAGCCTCGGCCGCCATGCGGACGGCGAAGCGCTGAGTTTTTTCTTCGGAGGTTCTTAGCGTGATCTCCCTTCATCGCTTGTTTTAATCGCGTTGCGCCCTGGGCACGAATGCATCTCCATATTGTGTGATCTAATGCTGCCACGTGGCCGCAAAATTTACAAATTTCGGTTTCTGCACCGTCCCTCTTCCGCACTCTGGCACTCGTCCAACTCCTCCACAGGGGCGAGGAGAAATTTTGATCTTGGAGTCTTCTCCAGTCGTAGGATTCCTTTTTACTCAGGGATCTATACGGTGGCGGATATATCCTCCTGTCTTTCTTCAGATTGTCGGTTAGATCCCTAAACGTGCCAATACTTTCTTTGCTTTTAGATGTTGTTGTGGAGGCGTCCGCAGCCACGGGGGTAGCGAGGAGCGGGCGAGCATGTGGCCAGCCTCGTTGCCAGCGAGACCGGCGTGTGCTAGGGTCCAGATTACAGTAACGCTTTCGGCGAGACTCGACTCGTTCAGAATTTTGGCAGCACGATTGCTGACTCTACCATAGCTAAAATTCATAATCGCCGCTTTGCTATCCTTGACGACGTGTTTCACGCCTGGTTGTACAATGGAAATGGCTATTGCAATCTCCTCCGCCTCTACCGGCGGTAGATCTCGGTTTCTTTCGATTCCCAGGCGATCCCGGTGTCTAATAGGGCGACCGAGATTACGTCGCCTTCTTTCCCTATCAACGCATCGGTGGACGCGACCGATCCCGGCGGGAGTTTGTCCAATTTGTTCGCCAGATGCTTAGCTCAGCTTCTCCTCCTCCCCTCGTCGTGTACGGGGTGCATGTTCTTCGGTATGAGCGAGACCTATAGATGCTTTCTGATTTCCCGATCTATGCTTTCTCTGACAATTTCGCAGTCCCCTGGCGCTAGTAGGTTTACCCAGCCGAGGATTTGTCTACCCGCCTCCGTTCCTGCGAGTCTCTTTCTCTGGGAGATCCTAACCGCCGCAGCTAGCTATTTCCATTCATTATGCAACCCTATTTTCTCTAGAATATCGTTACAAGTAGTTATGGGAAGTCCTAGACCTCACTTCGTGCATCTCTTTATTATGGTGTTTATTTCCCGTTCTTCGGTGTTGTTGATATTTAGGAATGGAGTCGCGTAGCAGATTCTGCTCGTGACAAAAGCTTGTACGAGTCTGAGTCTACTAGCCTCCGTGAGGCCTCTCCTTCTGTTGGATGTCTTCTTAAAAACTCTGACTACGAGCTACGCCTGGTCTTCTAATCTCTTAATAAGGCTTTTGTTACTACCCCTGCTGCTGATAATCATACCTAATATTCTAATTTCATCTACTTTCGGCACTTCGTTCCCTTTGACTTTAATTTTGATACCTGGAGTTATCTTCCCGCTACTGGTGATCGCTACCAGGAGCTCCAATTCAAAGTCTCGACCGACCATCGCGCGCTTTGCTGGCTAGCGAACTTCCAGGATCCCTAAGCGCGGTTGGCAGGATGGTACCTACGCATTTAGGTATATTATATTAATGTGACATATAAGTCCGGCGCCGAGAACTTAAATACCGTCTGCCTTTCCCGTGCTACAGTGCTCATGTGCACCGAGCTCCGGAAGAAGTTGTGGACGACACCTTTGTGAACGCCCTCTGCACCAACGACTTCACCAACAACAGCGAACTGACCTAGATATTCAGACCATAATTTTCTTCCTTCAAGATGCACGCGCTACCTATTTGAGGCCTTCAGTCGCACTTTGTGTTCTCTCTGCCAACGCGACCACGTTTTTGTCAGTAATAATTTTGCCCCAAACAGTCGCCAGCCCTTATTTGTCGTCCAGCAAGCGCACGCGGCGAACATTTTCAAGCCTGCCAGGACGAACTATCTTCTGGCCACCTCGGACTAACTCGAACCTTCGCCTCAATGCAAGAATGGTACTACTGGCCTGGTCTATCCGCCGCCGTGACGCATTATGTACGCGCTTGCTGGGACTGCCAGCGGCTCATCGTTCCGCCTGTCAAGCCAGCTGGTATACTCAAGCCCATTCCACCACCATCGAGTTCATTCCAACAAATTGGTATGGACTTGCCTGAACAATTCTGTACATGAAGTTCTGGCAACACGGCAGTCATATTAGCTACTGAATACTTGACGCACTATGCCGAAAGTGCAGCTCTTCCCATTAACACTTATCCAGATAACCAAATTCTCCGTCCATCAAATCGTCCTGTGGCACGGCACACCGGACGTTCTGATTACAGACCAAGGGACTGCATTTTCCGCTCAGCTAATGCAGCATATCCTTGTTCTGAGTCGCACGCAGCATCGTAGATGGCCATATACCAGCCCCAGAGAAACTGACTAATGGAGCGTCTTGTGGCCCGCAGTGGTACCAGATGCGGTGCGGCCACATTTATTAATGCGTACGCATCGTATGGCTATGTTTGCGGTTTCGTGTCATCACGAGCTTGTCATCACGATAACGTTTAAACGAATTGATTTTTTAAAAAAAGAATGGTTGCATTAGATAGAGCACCAAGAAATCTCGCAGGGGAAATCATGAGCTGCATGTGGGGTAATTAGTTTATTATTTAGCGCCAAAACTGTCCAAAAACTGGGCGGGGCCGGAGTAAAACTTGCGCCAAATTTTACAACACTGGAAGTGCGCGGAGGTAAAGCTTGGTGCCATATTTCAAGTTTTGTAAAGAGAGGCAAAGAGGGCAAAGAGGGGCGAGGAAGCGTCAGTGTTTACGCATTCTTCCAATGCGGGTCCCGCAGTGATCTCATAGTTTTGTTGCTTATGTTGTGCCATGGACGAAGTCGGTTTATGTAAGCCTCGGGAAGCTGAAGATGATGGCTGCCGTTCTAGCCGGGTAGCTAACCTGTTCTTTTGTCCTCGTGCTCGCCAAGCTGCTTTTTCATCGCACGAGAAGTAGCGGTGGCGTTACAATCTAAACAATAATAATAATTGGTTTTTGGTGGAAAGGAAATGGCGCAGTATCTGTCTCATATATCGTTGGACACCTGAACCGCGCCGTAAGGGAAGGGATAAAGGAGGGAGTGAAAGAAGAAAGAGAGAAATAGGTGCCGTAGTGGAGGGCTCCGGAATAATTTCGACGACCTGGGGATCTTTAACGTGCACTGACATCGCACAGCACACGGGCGCCTTGGCATTTTTTTTTTTACAATCTAAACAAAACTTGAAGACACGCTTGTCGATGCACACTGACGTGGAGCATAGAAGGTGGTACGAATTCTTACGTTATGTCCCGTTCGCTACAATGCAGCCGTCCAAGGAAGGACCAACATGACACCGTTCACTCTAGTTTACGTACGCGTGGCGACTACAACTCTCGACGCCATGCTTCCCCATTAGACGACCGCCTAAATAACGAGGTTGCCTCTTTTCTACAACGACGGCCGCCAGCTAGCAATGTTGCGAATCCAAAACCAGCAGGACAGGGATGCGCGCCGCTACAACCTGACCAGAGGAGACGGCGAATATCCTGCAGGAGACCTTGTCTGGGCTTGATACCCAATCTGACGCCTTGGACTGAACGAAAATCACTTGAGCCATTATTTCTAGAGTCGTTCGTCGTGGCAATGAGCTTCATTATGAGGTTGTTCTTCACAAAACACCAGACCCCCGATGACGCAAGCGGTCCGGGGTGGTGCACGTGGTCCGCCTGAAACCTTATCACGCACAGATGCACAGATATTCAGCCACTGCAAGTCCTTTTAGCATCGGATCAATGGGGGGGGGGGGGGGGGGAATAATCTTGCCAGCGTTGAGGGCAAGGATGATTACACGGAAGAAGTGCGCCGGCTCGTGAATCTTCTGCCGTTTTTGCTAAATGCTGCGGTACCTCATTCTTCGAGCGCCGTCCTTGACGCGCCTGTGAGACAAGTTACCTAAGTGGATATATAGTAATCTACCTATTTTAATTCTTGCTCTAGTATTATACGCGTCGCAAAAATAATACAAAACTAACACAAGAAAAATACACGTTACTCCTTCCTTCCTGTTAGTTCATATCGCTTCTTAATCGCTGCTTTTATCCTACCCCCTGCCCCTCCCCAACCTTTCGTCATAATTTTTTTCGTATCTTTGTTTTCTCTTCTATTGCTTACGTTTACATTATGCTCTGCGTCTCCTGCTCTCACTTCTTAGGGAACCCTAGGCTTTCGCATTCCTTTCATTGCCCTCCTTCTTTTCACTCCTTCTCCGTATGCCACTTTGTTTTTATTTTTCTCTTCTTTCGCATTCCCGCATTACGTTCTACCGAGCTGCTTAATTGCATTCTTCTCTTTGTTCCAGCTCACCGTAGCCTGTCATTCATATCATGCCACCTCCTCACGCAACACCAGATGCGAGTACACACAGCCTTTCAAGCCCACGTTCACTATCTCACCATATTCCTAACCACCCATCCCTCAAATTTTTTCTCCTTTTCAGCGACGCTTCTGCTTACGCGTGAGAACCAGTAACCCACCAGCTTTCTTTGTGAACGCAGTTGCCGTGCGCTACGGCGTGTTCCAACCCTATGCCGCGCAGCTGACAATTCTAACTCTACGTGGCTCTACGTAACCCCCGCACAACCCCTTCTGATCTGCGCGCCAACTTTGTGAAGGCAGTCCCGCCCAACCGCGGCCACCGCTCCCCTCTCTCACCTGCTGCCGCATCAGGTTGAATTCGCATGCGCCGACTGTCTGCATAAAGTCCTCAGCTTTCCATTCGTAGGCGCCTGTCAGTCGCACCACTCCTTCCGCAAAGATGCAGCGGCTAAGATATGCGCCACTGCCTTGCGATGGCAGGTGCTGCCACCGGTGCCGGTAGTACGACTCAAGTTGTGCTTCCCGAGCAACCTCTCGCGATCAATCTTTATTTAACTGGCAGGCGGAAGTTATACGGTGCGCCACTGCACTGAGACGACAGGAGCGGACGCTAGTGGGACGATGTGCGATCCAGATAGCTCTTCCCGAGCAACCTCACGCGACCAAAAACTAATTTAACCGCCACCTGCCAGGGTTCCATGACGACGCCATCTTTTATGGGTACCAACGAGTGTTAACACAAACACGCACAGACACACAGGCGGGTTTTCGCTCAATGGGCCAAATAAGGTTTCCGCCTTAAAAGTGCTTTTAGTGCATTTTTATTACGCACTTTATGATACTTTCTCACCACTTTATAGTTTCCGAAATGTCACTAAGTGCGCTCGAGAACAACTTGTAAATTACTGCATCTGGCGTTGTGGGGGGAACCCTTCAGTAGCGTCATGAGCTGCAGTGCTTTTAACTTCACGCTGAAATTCCAGGGGTGGAGGAGGTTCTTGCCACGGGCCCTAGCAAACGGCACGCGTGATTTTAATGGAGCGGTGGTTCTGCAGATTACCTCTCCGCAGCGCAGTGGTGTAGACAAAAGTGACTCAGCGTCTACGGCAGCGCCATCGAAGCGGCGAAGAGTGTTCTGTACACCTACTGCAGTTACTTTCGTTTCAGCAACAGCTGCGGAGCAACTGGCTAAGACGGCGGTCAGACCTGTGACCCACCGGATGGCGCTAAGAATCTCTGGCTCCGGACAGGCCGCCACTGGAAACTAAACCTGTCAAATTTTAAAACTAGAACCTTATGCTGTGAGGCCCTAGTCAAAGAGTGCGGTTAGATGGACAGCCGGAAACTAAATAGTATGCCACAGGGCTTAGTGAGATTAGGAGGACAGATGAGGCGTTTACAGTTCTAAGGTGCGGCCACTTACTGTGCTATCGTGGATTAGCGGACACACGAGAACTAGCTGTGGGATTCCTCATCAATCAGGATCAATCAGGGTATAGCTGACAATATAGAGGAGGCCTATAGGATTAACGACAGGGTGGCAGCTATCGTAATTAGGCTTAATAAGAGGTGCAAACGGGAGGTTGTACAGGCTTAGGCGTTTACATCCAAGCAAGATGACAAAATCGTCAAAACATTCTTTGAAAATGTGCAATCGGCAATGAGCAAAGTAAAAGCACAGTTCACTGTGCTGATGGGTGTCTTCAATGCAACGCTTAGGAAACAAGCAGGCTGTAGACCAGGCTGTGGGCGACCATGGCATAGGCTCGAGGAAGAGCAGGAGAAGTTATTTTAGAGTTAGAAGACACAAATAATTTGCGGATCATGAAAACCTTCTTCCGAAAACGAGAGAACAGGAAGTGGACGTGGAAGATCCACAATAGCGAAACTAAAAATGAAATAGACTTCACACTATGCGTACACTTTGCCATCGTGCAGGATGTGGAGGTGCTCGGAAAGGTGCGTCGTAGCGACCAGAAGATGGTAAGGTCTCAAATCAGCCTAGACTTAAAAAACGAACGAAAGAAACTAGCCCAGCGGAAACCGATTAGCGAGTTACCGTAAGATTGAGGGCAGAGGAATTCAGAATATCCCTTCAGAACAGATCTCCAGCTTTAACTGAGGATGACGGCCTTAATGTTCAAACTGGGAACGATAATCTACAGGTTTCATTACGGAGTGCGCCGTTGAAGTAGGTGGTAGGATGGTAGTACAGGACAGCGGCAAGCTCTCTCAGGAGACAACAGATCTGATTAAGAAACGCCAAAGCATGAAAGCATCCAAGTCCATGGACAGAATAGAACTGGCAGGGCTGTCGAAGTTGACCAATAAGAGCAATGTAACTGACGTAAGAAACTTTAATATGGTTAGAATCGAGTATTCTCTTAAGAACGGAGGTAGCCTAAAAGCGGTGAAGAGGAAACTAGGCATATGCAAAAACCTAATATATTCGTTAAGAGGCAAAGAGGGAAATGTCATTGGCAATATGGATAAAATAGTTGAAGTAGACGAAGCCGTGGTCTAGTGGGTTGGGTGCCCGCCTCGGCTGCGGGAGGTGGTTGGTTCGAAACCCCCCGCCGGACACCCACCGGTAAAAATGGGTACAAGCGGCCCCCCGGCTGGCGCCCGGCTTTCTTTAGGCGTGTTCGCTTGGGAGAAGCTCCGTAAACCCCGCTGCGCCCCTCGCGGGCGAAACCCCAGTTTCGGACAACCTCGCAGCCTGCTAAATGTGGTACCCCTTCGGCCAACGTGGTTCGAGTGAGAAGGTTCAAGATCAATGTTCAAGATCAAGGTTCAAACCTTGATCTATCTGCTGCAGTAGCAGCCATAAAAAAAAGGGGCCACAAATGGGCTTCTACCGCACCAGGCGGATTTAACGTTGTTGACGGCGGAACTTATCGCTGATCCATCAGAGCAACTGTGAAGCCGAACTGAGGTAGCCGAAGAGTTATACACATATCTATACAGTAGACAGGCCGGACAGGCCGCCATTGGAATCTGAACCTGGCAACGTTTAACGCTAGAACTTTAGCTAGTGAGGCTAGCCTAGCAGTGCTGTTTGAGGAACTAGCGGGAATTAAATGGGATGTGATAGGGCTTAGTGAAGTTAGGAGGACAGGTGAGGCCTATACAGTACTAAAGGACGGACACATACTGTGCTATCGCGGGTTAGAGGATAGAAGAGAACTAGGTGTGGGATTCCTCATTAATAAGGATATTGCTGGCAACGTAGAGGAGTTCTACAGTATTAACGAGAGGGTAGCAGCTATAGTAATTAGGCTGAATAGGAGGTACAAGCTGAAAGTGGTGCAGGCCTACGCACCCACATCCAGCCATGATGACCAGACCGTTGAAAGTTTCTATGAGGACGTAGAATCGGCATTGAATAAAGTAAAATCGCAGTACACTGTACTGATGGGCGACTTCAATGCGAAGGTGGGCAAGAAGCAGGCTGATGACCACGCGGTAGGTGACTATGGGATAGGCTCTAGAAATAGCAGGGGAGAGTTATTAGTCGAATTCGCGGATAGAAATAATTTACGGATCATGAATACCTTCTTCCGCAAACGAGAAAACAGGAAGTGGACCTGGAAGAGCCCCAATGGTGAGATTAAAAATGAAATCGACTTCATACTATGCGCTAAACCTGGCATCATTCAGGATGTGGCCGTCCTCGGAAAGGTGCGTTGTAGCGACCACAGAATGGTAAGGTCTAGAATTAGCTTAGACTTGAAGAGGGAACAGAAGAAGCTAGTGAAGAAGAAGACCATTAACGAGTTAGCCGTAAGAGGGAAAGCACAGGAGTTTAGGATAGCGCTGCAAAACAGATATTTGGCTTTAACTGAGGAAGATGATCTTGATGTTCATTCAATGCACGATAATCTGACATCAATAATTACGGAGTGCGCAGTAGAAGTAGGCGGTAGGACAGTTCGAAAAGATACCGGGAAGCTATCTCAGGTGACGAAAGATCTGATTAAGAAGCGCCAAAACATGAGGGCATCTAACCCTACCGATAGAATAGAACTAACGGAGCTATCAAAGTTAATAAATAAGCGCAAGGTAGCCGACATAAGGAAGTTTAATATGGAGAGAATCGAGCATGCTATAAAGAACGGACGTGGCCTAAAAACAGTGAAGAGGAAACTAGGCATAGGTAAAAACCAGATGTATGCATTAAGAGACAAGCAGGGCAATGTCATTAGCAATATGGATAAGATAGTTAACGTAGCCGAAGAGTTCTACACAGACCTGTACAGTAGCCAATGTAATCAGAGCGTTAATGAGAAAGACAGCAGTGCACAGCAATGCGTCATCCCGCCAGTAACGAAAGATGAAGTAAAGAAAGCCTTAGAAGCAATGAAAAGGGGAAAAGCAGCTGGGGAGGATCAGGTAACAACAGATCTGTTGAAGGATGGAGGGGACATCGTGCTAGAAAAACTAGCCACCCTGTATACGCAATGCCTTATGACCTCGACTGTACCAGAAGCTTGGAAGAATGCAAACATTATCTTAATTCATAAGAAGGGAGACGCCAAGGACTTGAAAAATTACAGGCCGATCAGCTTACTATCCGTTGCCTACAAAGTATTTACTAAGGTAATCGCTAATAGAGTCAGGGCAACGTTAGACTTTAATCAACCAAATGATCAGGCAGGCTTTCGTAAAGGATATTCCACAATAGATCATATTCACACTATAAATCAGGTGATAGAGAAATGCGCAGAATATAACCAACCTCTATATATAGCTTTCATTGATTACGAGAAAGCATTCGACTCAGTGGAAACCTCAGCAGTCATACAGGCATTGCGTAATCAGGGGGTAGAAGAGCCTTATGTCAAAATAATGGAAGATATATATAGCAACTGCACAGCTACTATAGTCCTCCATAAAGTCAGCAATAAAATTCCAATAAGGAAGGGCGTCAGGCAAGGAGACACGATCTCGCCAATGCTGTTCACCGCATGTTTACAGGAGGTATTTCGAGGCCTGAATTGGGAACAGTTGGGAATAAGAATAAATGGAGAATACCTAAATAATCTGCGATTTGCTGATGACATTGCCTTGCTGAGTCACTCAGGAGGTGAACTGCAAATCATGATCAATGAGTTAGACAGGCAGAGCAGATCGATGGGTCTAAAAATTAACATGCAGAAAACCAAGGTAATGTTCAACAGCCTAGCAAGGGAACAACAGTTCACAATTGGCAGCGAGAGCCTAGAAATTGTGCCGGAATACGTCTACTTAGGGCAGGTAGTGACAGCTGATCCGGATCATGAGAGGGAGATAACTAGAAGGATAAGAATGGGGTGGAGCGCATATGGCAAATTCTCGCAGATCATGAGTGGCAGTTTACCAATTTCCCTCAAGAGGAAAGTGTACAACAGCATAATCTTACCGGTACTCACCTACGGGGCAGAAACGTGGAGGCTAACGAAAAGAGTTCAGCTTAAGTTAAGGACAACGCAGCGAGCCATGGAAAGAAAAATGATAGGTGTAACGTTAAGAGACCGGAAGCGGGCAGAGTGGGTGAGGGAACAAACACGGGTTAATGACATCCTAGTCGAAATCAAGAGAAAGAAATGGGCTTGGGCAGGGCATGTAATGCGAAGGCAAGATAACCGCTGGTCCTTAAGGGTAACGGAGTGGATTCCAAGAGAAAGTAAGCGTAGCAGGGGGCGGCAGAAGGTTAGGTGGGCGGATGAGATTAAGAAGTTTGCAGGCAAAGGGTGGATGCAGCTGGCAAAGGATAGGGTGAATTGGAGAGACTTGGGAGAGGCCTTTGCCCTGCAGTGGGTGTAGTAAGGCTGATGATGATGATGATACAGTAGACAATGTGATCAGGACGTACATAAGATAGGCAGTATCCAAAATCAATGCGACATCGCGCCAGTAACGAAAGAGAAGTAAAGAAAGCCTTGGCAGCAATGTAAATGGGCAAAGCAGCAGGTGAGGATCAGGTACCAGCAGACCTGTTGAAGGGCGGAGGGGATATTGCGCTCGAAAAACTAGCCACCCTATACATGCATGTTTAAAAGGTAAAAGAACCGCGACTTTAAGACAAAACGTAAGACGAGGTGGGCAGGACAAACGGTAATACAATTCCTTATGACCTCGACCGTACCATAAGCTTGGAAGAACGTTGACATAATCTTAATTCATAAGAAAGCAGCCGTCAAGGACTTGAAAAATTTCAGGACGATGAGCCTGCTCTTCATTGCCAATAAGGCATTTACTGAGGTAATAGTTGATGGAATCAGCACAACTTTAGTCTTCAATCAACAAAATGATCAGGCAGGCTTAGAAAACATCAGCTTCCTATTGGTAGTGAGGTGCTGGAAGTTGTAATGGAATACGTCTACTTAGGGAAGGTAGTGACCGCAGTTCCGGTGTATGAGAGGAAAATAACTGATGGGGTGGAGCGCAATTGGCAGGTTCTCTCAGATCATGAATGGCAGTATACCAATATTCCTCAAGAGGAAAGTGTACTACAGCTGTATCTAACCGGTATTCACCTACGGGGCAGAAACGTGGAGGCTAACGAAAAGGATTAAGCTCAAGTTAAGGACAATACTGCGAACTATGACAAGGAAAATGATTGGCGTAATGTTAAGACACAGAAGAGCAGAGTGGGTCAAGGAACAAACGCGTGTTAATGACATCCTAGTCGAAATGAAGAGGAAGAAGTGGACTCGGGCAGGGCATGTATTGCGAAGGCAAAATAACCGCTGGTCCTTAGGGGTAACGGAGTGGATTCCAAGATAATGCAAGCGTAGCAGGAGGCGGCAGAAAGTTAGGTGGGCGGATGAGATTAAATAGTTTGCAGGTATACGGTGGGCGCAGCCGGCAAAGGACAGGGTTATTTGGAGAGGTATAAGAGAGGCATTTGCCCTACAATGAGGCGTATTCGACTGATGATAATTATGATATAGGTAACTTGAAGTTCGGTGCATTATTATCAACGGTCAACAAATATAATAAATGACAATTGATGATTTACCGACGAACGGTGCGCATGCATCAGTTATTTCATCATTTAATTTCCAACCATTATATGCGGCCGTTAGCCTGTGATATCACCCAGCTTACTATTTTTGCCGGCTCAGCATTTCTGGTACAAGATCTGGAGCTTAGGTTTCATACATTTGAATAGTTTTTAGATTGCTAAATATTTTTCAACACATTTCAGCTATAACGCTGATCTATATTTGAACAATATGCAAATCAGCGACACGTAAAATGCCAAGACATTTCACAAATTCATCTCAAGATAAATTATTGCCAATACCAGTCCTAGGTTTCTTCCAGATGGTCACCCTCGAGCTGCCTTTTGATGGGCTGCATATGCAATTCACAAGCAAATGACATTTAATTCACCTGAGCATGTTGCTTATTCACAAAATAAACGACTAGGAGAGCAAAACTACAAAGCTCAGCTGCCGTAAACAAGACACTGTCCATTTATTTTTATACTCACCTTCAAAGTTCAGGTTGTTTTTTCTTAAAAATGAACTCCTGGGAACCTAAATTGAAAGTCGGTGGTCTACGTCTTTAAATTTACAAGGCTTTAATTATTGTGAACAATGGGAGTGTTTTGACGGTGTTTCTATGCATCCTTCTTACATTTGAACGCGTAAACGTACGTGGTTGCTCCTGTTCTCGTAGTTTTCCTGACTCACATGAGTTCATCTAGTTGATTCCCTGATCACGCCAGTGTTAGACATGAAAGATGCCTTTATTCCAATGTATGTGCCATCAGCATATCCCACGACATGTTTCATGCTACCACGAAGAAAGCAACGTTCCCGAGCGAACCACTACTTGTGCGAGCCACTATTTCAGCGCGCCACTACTCTTGCAAAGCACGTCGGAGACGCTCCACCGCCTTAGATTTTCGTGAAGCGCCACTGCGTAGCAACTTTTGCGTCTTCAGGAAGTTAACTGCAGCAGACATCGCACCTCACGCGGAACTGCGGTATGACGGTCGAACTTCGAGAAGTGAACACTTTTTCTTGAGGCGCGAACATAAAAAAAGGTTTGCTGCTGCTTGAACCAGGGAGCGTATATGACGTGCGTGCAGCGCTACTTGCTCACGGCATTTCGCTCACTGCATTGCTCACTGCATTTCGTCTGCATTCGACAGACGAAAGTTAACGCACCGCCAACACTGGCGAAACCTGGGGCATGTTACTTTTTTACGTGGCGCTGCATAACAACTGAACTTATCTATTGTATGCACCGAGATGCCGACCTACATATATTTTTTTCGCTCTATTGCTGTTTTAGATCAACGGAAGCCGAAGAATCAGCGAAGCTGCCTGCGACTGCCGCGCTGGCGGGGCGGGAATATGTAGCCACACGGCGGTCGTTGCCCTCTACATTCAAGAGACAACATGTAGCTCTTGTACAAGCCTGCCGCAAGTGTGGAGCCTTCCATCATCGCGAAAAGCTTATCCGAAAGAAAAGAAAACAAAATTCTTTTTGTCTCGCTTTCAAAGCCAATGACCCCTATATCCCTGAAAGCAAAATCTATAGGTGCTGTTTGTACACAATCATTATTGCAATATTTTATTTTACTTTTTTACACGCGGAAAGCGCTGCTGTCTGCAGTGTGTTAAGATTTTTCAGAGACATCCAATGTCTGTTGACCGGCATGCTTCGCGCGGAGTAAAACAAGTTACCTAATGAACTCGCCTTACCATTTCTGATTACTGTGCAAAATCGAGTTTTTTGAAAAAAGAAGCAGAGCTATGAAGAAAAAAAAAGCTGAAGGAGAATGATTTTGGAAGTATCTAACTTTACTTATAAATTTATTTAGCAGAGAAGGGAAGGGAAATGAGGGGCTCGATTGAGGTACATATCAAAGAACCAACAGCCTCCAAGTCCAAGGTGCATAGACTTCTAGTACTTTTTTGATTTGTGGTGTTCATCAACGGGACAATAACACTGATTAATATGACCTTTAAATAAAATTAATTATAAAGCAGAAGAAAAAACAACCACATGCCACCGGTGGCATCCAAAGGCACGACCTCTGAATTTTTCATCCGGTGCTCTACTAATTCAGCTACGCCGACAGCAATCCCCTGCTTTAACGGGCACTTATAGTCGCATGCAAGCGAACCTTGAGAGTGTTCACCAGCGCCGCTCTCCTCCGTAGCGGCGGACGTAGAACGTCGTGTAGCGTCGTGGTGAAAGTTCGCTTACACCGAACAAATGTAAATACCCGCGAAAGCAGGAAATCCGACACCTGTCGCCGTGGCTTAGTTGGTAGAGCATTGGACGCGAAATTCGGAGGTCGTGCATTCGGATCGCACGTGCAGCGTGGTTTTTTTTTTCTTCTGCTTTACTATTAATTGTATTTAAAGAACAGATTAATCAGCATTATTCTTCCTTTTCTGAACACCGCATACCACAAATTATAAAAGATACTAGAAACATTCACCTGTGCACCTTGGTTTCGGTGGCTGTCGGCTTCTTTACCACTTATATGCTTGTGTGATTTGTACTCTCTCTGTTATTCAGGACACCATTTATTGAGGAGTTGACTTTTTTATGAACGTCAGTATTAAAATATAGTGATCTGGCATATCGTTAATATTATCTGAGCCCTGCAGGCTCCTTGGTTACGAACGACAAATATATGACCAGCGTGATATGGTTGATGCCATTGACGTCAGTGAGTTACGCACAAAAAAAAGACGGATTGGGGCCTTTGGAATAATGAAACATTCCCGAAGTTAACACCTACAAAGGAACATGCACTGGTGTTTAATAACTCTTTTTACACAAATAAAAACCTCTTTCCCAGTTCATGTGCACATGTCAGTGCTAATACAACTTTTTGTTTCCTCCTGCAGGTGCACAGGGCCCTGACTTGCTGCGCAGAAATCCTGTATACATTCGAGCTAAGCGCATCATGTCAGGAGACACAGTTCACTCGTTCTGCACTATAGTACAGTTTGGCAAAGCAGCCAGACGAAAGAAGAAAATTTCAGGCAGAACATGGTGTTAACGTCACTCAATTTGACCTCGTCGTGTGTTCATGGGATCCATAGTTGGCGTGCTCCCCTAAAGTGATTTTCAGGAAACCATTTCTGTAAACATGTTCTCCCGTTGCACTAAGCAATATTCACTCTCATGGATTAAGACATAAACAGGACATACTCGAGCTTAAATGTCACTTACATCTGGAGACATCTCCAAGGGGCAGAGAAGCTCTTGTTAAAATACTTGTGTGGTAAGTTGCAGCTAGCACTGTAAGCACTTCAATACTGAAAAATGCGTCAGTCACGGCCGCCATTTTTTGCAACGATCCGGGTCTAGATATTAGCAATGGCAGCGCCCACATGGAGGATGTCGTCAAGATATACAGTCTACTCACGGAAAATTGTGCTCTTCAAAATTTAGAATTTAAAGTCTTCAGGCATTCCTTCACTCGATCTACACACATGCGTAACGATCCTCTTTCATAACTAGCACCACTTGAGACTTGTAGCAACTAAATTTGCCTGCGATGCTCCAACCGCTGTAATAATATCTGGAAAGCTTTTTTCGGCCAGTCTAGCTCACTGGGCTCCAGAAGCGACCCCTAATTTGCCCACAGGGGATTGTGACGTCTGCGGGCCTGCCTCCAAAGCCTTCATAAATTTATGTTATCAACCTCTTTGGAGCGAGGTCAATAACATGATGTAGTCTATATCTTCCTATGTAGTTTTAAAATCGCAGGTTGCGTGACTGAATGTCAGGCGCCATTTCGTTTTTTTCAGGTTCTGTGCAATCAATAATAACTGTACACTTCGCATAGCATTCAAAAAAACTCCCTGGCACTGTTTGTTGTAGACCCAGTCAGGACGGCCGGTATATCTGCGTTTTTGTAGCTTATGTAAGGATGGCAATAATTCTGATTATTTGAAGAGCTATCGTCCTGTGAATCGAAAACAATGCAGCTAGAAAGAAAAAGGACGGCCATCTTTTAACATCACCAAAAATAAACGGTGCTTGTCTTCAAAGAAAAGTTCATTCACCCGCTGTGTTGACGTCGGCAGAACACTAAGGGCAAAAATCTGAAACGACACAGCTGTCATCGACTGCAGTGCCGCTTCATCATTACAAAGTCCGTTAAACTCATCGAAGTAAGGCTGCTTATGCTCAGGACCAATGACCTTGTCACAATGTTCAATATAACAGAAAGCTTTACTCTTCAATTAAAGATTACGTCATGTGGGATAAAAAATGCCTTCCAGTGGCATTAGATGGCAGTGAGAAATACATATACTCCTCGGCAAAGTACTACGGTTTATCGTCTGTCACTGTAGGTGCCTGCATTACAGAAAAAAATCATTAAACATGACATAATTTTATTCTCATTTTTGACACTGTAATATATCTAATCCATTGCACCAGCAAAACAAGAATCTTACAATTATTATGTCACACTGCTTCTTCTGGGGAGTAATAAATGGTGGGCACCGGCGAATCCGGGCGTTGGGGAGGTTCCTTGGAGCCTTCCTGCAGCTTTATTCTTTTCTCTTTCCATTTGCATACAAACAGCATGCGTCAATAAAGAAGGTAATGACCAGTCAGAACCTGTCATTAACGGGCATGCCTTTTAACACGTCTGGGGCTTAATAGAACGCGTGTCTAGCTTTAAAACCGTTTGCTTGATGAAAGAGTTCTTGTAAAGTTACGGAAATTAATTGCCGTGACATGACAGATGACTCTGTCATACTGACTTTGGCGTTGCTGGCAATTTTCTGGCAATTTGCAATTTGCACCGTGGCAATGTTATGTCGACGTTTTGCGGTTTCGAGTTTGGGGTTCTAAGTACAAGCTGGGCGAGTGTGGTATGAAATGATACTTTTTGCAGCCCCAAAACAGAAGATGCGCTTTATCGTGTGCACAAGTGTCTTGCATGTCCATGTATTTCTCGTTTTCAAAAAAATAGAAACGTGCCTTGGGCCTTAACCAGAGATTACTTTTCCTCATCTTCACTGTTACGTGGGCGCTCTCTTGCGCATTGCTACAGCCATTGAAACTGTATTTCTTAATTACATGCATCAAGGGTCACCAGGGAAACGTAAGAAAGGAGCTAGCAGACGAGCTTACAAAAAAGCACGTATACAAGCTCCTCAAATGAGCGTGTCAATTACAGAAACATTTGTCAGAAAAAAACTCAAAGAAATACAGGGATATATTAAACCAAGGCTGGAAAACAATTGGTTATAGATAGCTTTACCAATGTATTAAAAGAAATTCATAAAACCTTCAAGAACTTCACATTCGATCATTTTTCTGCTCAAATCCTTGAGAGCGTCATGAATTTCTCATATTTATTTTACAGGTTTAGCCCACTTTCAAACTGCTACTGTAAATGTGAACATATCACGGAGAGTTTTCATTATTATCTAAGAACTCGTCCGTCGTTAAGGGCTTAGGAAAAGCTAAAGTAACAAAAACAAAGAGTTCTCCCGATCACTACCAATGGAGAGATATTAAAGGTAAGGACGATTCAGCAGTATGAGCTAAACTAGTGAAAGGAATGAAGGAAATAATACATATATAATTACAAAATAAAAAATTTCAAATAAGAAACGACGCATCGACTCTTATGATATGCGAATAAAAGCTTACTTTCAGAAAACAAGGCTACTGGCACTTAAAAAATGAAGAGCATCCAGTACTCGGTAATCTTCCCTGAATCAATCCCAGGATGTTGTAAGGGCCTGAGCAACCATGTGAGTAACGCCAGGGCAGGATATCTGGTCCCTCGTCGGGTGACGGCAACCAGAGCCTATTCACGCTTGTAAACGATGTCCACAGAGCCACCGACCAGAGCGAGCTTTCCGTGATGGACTCCCAGATTAGCACTGAAATAATGACCCATGGCTCGAATCCTGCGTACTGCAGGGGAAATTTTAAACAGGCAAAATTGCAAAGGCGCTTGTCACTATTGTTACGGTTGGCGTCTGGCACCAGGTGCAGAAAGGAATTTCACCCGACCTTTCCTCACCATGCCTCGTCGCAATGAGGCGTGACTTCTTTCCTCCAATCAGACTCTGTGCCGGTCACGTGACGTCGACGGAAGCAAGACCCCTCCGACGTTTCTAGAGAGCCTATTTAAGGGGCTCCTAAATGTACTTTTGGGATATTCATTCTCTTCTCTTCATCTTTCACCAACCTTGGAATAAACTGTGCATGTTTCGCACTAGAAATCGTCTCGTCCTTGCTCGGTCGCCATGGTCTACCGGATTCCTGCAGCCCTCCGACGACGCCACGCTACCCAATAGTAACGTTGGTCGAGCTTCGATAGGCATGCGTCGCAACAACTGGTGGCAGCGGTGGGATACGCAACCCTGGAGACCCCAACTTGGACGACAACTACGAGACCGTAGCCTCTTCGTCCTGGTGACAACGTTAGGAAGGAAGGTGTCTGGGTTCATGACTGCATATGGTGAGTGCACGTCTTTTCTTCATTAAGATATCACTTGGCTTTACGTATTTTGTGGGAAGTAGAGTGCAGTGATTTTTCTTTAACCGTTGACGGAAGTTTTGAGTACGCCAAGGTTGTTATAGAGTGAATAGTTAGCAGCACTAAGGGCAGCCATGAACTTGAAGGCACTAAAGAAGCCGGAATTGTTGAGCTTGGCCGCAGAGTTGGGCCTCCAAATTGCCGAAGCAAAGAGAAAGCCGGATATCATAGAGGCGATCGAAGCGATCGGGGCAGACGACGGTGAACTGGAGGAATGCCGAGAGAGCATCGCAAAGAAAGAGGAGGAGCGTAAGCGCCTAGAGGAAAAAGAAGAGCGTAAGCGCCTTGAGGAAAAAGAAGAAACGCCTAGAGGCCAAAGTAGAGCGCGACCTCGAAATGAAGCGCCTAGAGATTGAGCTCCTGAAAACTCAAAATACTGAAAGATCTAGCACAGAGGCACCTGCAAGCGAGCGCAGAATGACAGACTTGATGGCACCCTACGCAGTAGGAGGGGACATAGGCCTTTTTCTGGTACAGTTTGAGCGCACGTGTGAGAAGGCAAAATTCGCGAGAAACACGTGGCCGCAACGCTTGCTTACGTTACTGCCACGTGAGGTAGCTGATATCATCGCCCGCATGTGGAAAGAAGAAGCAGAGGACTTCAATAAAGTCAAAACAAATCTGCTTCAAAAGTACAGATTATCAGCAGAAGCATTCAGGCGAAAATTCAGGGAAGTCGAGAAGACCAAAAGCGAGTCATACTCAGATTTGGCATACACCTTGGAGGTAAACCTGAAGGAATGGCTCAGAGAAGAGGGTGCACTCGGCGACGCCGAAAAGACAATGCAGTGCGTTGCCTTAGAACAGTTCTACCGCCGGCTGCCAGTAAACATCAAGCATTGGGTTCAGGATAGGCCAGGCGTAGACACTATCACGAAAGCGGCCAATCTCGCTGAGGAGTACGTAACCCGCCGTGCGTTAGAAGGCAGCGAAGCTCCTAAGAAGGCGGTGACTAAATGCAGACCCGACAAGCCGGAGCGATGGTCAAAGTCGAATCAGTATAAATCAAAGGAAATATCAGATTCGGTGAAAAGTAGTGACGAGAACAGCAAGGGAACGGAGGAGTCACCCGAACAGAGGGCATAAAAGCAAAAGAAAAAAGCTTTCGAGGCCAAGAAACCAAGAGTTTGCTACAACTGCCAGCAAACAGGGCATATCTCCGTGGGATGCAAAAATCCCAAACTTGTGTTGATGTCACTAACTAGTAACGAGGAAAATCTGAATCTGCTAGAACCGTACATTCGAGACCTCGTGGTAAATGGCAAACCGTGTAGAGGTGCTTCGCGACTCGGAAGCCACAATGGACAGGTGTGCATCCGTCGTACGTAGAGGAAGGCCAGTTCACGGGAGAATGTGCTTGGATAAGGCAAGCCGTGGAAACCCCCAGTGTTTGTCTCCCTGTGGCCAAGATTCGTATCGAAGGCCCTTTTGGAGTACTGGACACTGAAGCTGCCGTCTCGGCACATCTCCCGCCTCAATATCCATATTTGTTTTCTAACAAATCTGAGGATTTGCTGCGACGCAGGGGAATCGGGTTTAGTGAAGGGATAGTGCAAGCCTTAACTCGTTCCAAGGCAAGGGAGCTCGCGGCCAAGGCAGTGTATGAGTGTCCAGTGGTGGAGGAAACAGGTTTGACGGAGGATTCGTCACACAGCACCAAACCGGACAGCCCCATAGGGGATAATCCAAAAAGTACACCAGCTAATGAAGGGGTCCGGAAAGCAGCGGAGCCTGAAATGTCTCGCGAGGCAGAATGCAGACAAAAGTTATTGAATGCAAGTCATGCCACATTGATTGCTGAGCAGGAAAAAGATTCCACCCTGCGTAACCTAAGGCCGGACGCTAAAGGTGTGGCCAAACGGAACGTAAAGTTCTTTAAGAGGGCAGGCGTCCTCTATAGAAAGTACACCAGTCGAAAGGGAGTGCAATTCGATCAACTCGTGGTGCCACATCCCTATCGCGAGCAGCTCC
This sequence comes from Amblyomma americanum, assembly GCA_030143305.2. Lineage (NCBI taxonomy): Eukaryota > Metazoa > Arthropoda > Arachnida > Ixodida > Ixodidae > Amblyomma > Amblyomma americanum. The sequence continues at coordinate 214,223 of JARKHS020034845.1, forward strand.
TGCCCTTGGTTCACGGGGGCTTTTGCACAGGGCATCTGGGCATTCGTAAAACAAAGGACCGCTTAATGCAGGAATTTTACTGGCCCTACTGCTTTCGAGACGTAGAAGCATTTGTAAGAAGCTGCGACACATGTCAACGCATAGGCAAGCCCGGAGATAAGGCTAAAGCACCAATGAGACTTGTTCCCATTATCACGGAGCCATTTCGCAGGCTCATAATAGACACAGTGGGGCCACTTCCTGCAACGCAGTCTGGCTATCGACATACTCTTACTGCACTATGCCCCGCAACAAAATTTCCCGAGGTAGCGCCTCTCAAAGAATTAAGCTCAGTGGAGATCGTCAACGCGCTTTTGTCTATCTTCGCGCGAGTAGGGTTTCCCTGCAGAAATCCAGTCAGATCAAGGATCCGCCTCTAACGAGCACACTGACCTCGACGTTTCTGGAAAGGTGCGGTATTAAAATCATTCATAGCTCAGTGTACCACCCGCAGTCAAACGCGGTAGAGAAAGTCCACTCAGTCATGAAAAGGCTTTTGCGAGCCCTGTGTTATGAGCACAAAGCCGACTGGGAGAGTTGCTTGCCGGCAACGATGTTCGCGCTTGGAACTGCACCGCACGAATCAACAGGTTTTTCACCTTCAGAGCTCGTTTACGGACGCTGCGTTCGCTCCCCTCTCGCATTGTTCGAGAGGCCTGGGAAGGCCGGGCAGACGATCGTTCGGTTGTGGCCTACGTGCTAGAGCTTTTGGACCGTCTGCACAGTTCTCAAGAATTAGCAGGGAAGGAAATGCGTAAGGCACAAAGCAATGCTAACTAAGCATTACTATGACAGGACGGCTCGCACGCGACGCTTTGAAGTTGGGGAAAATGTAATGATCCTGAAACCCGCATTGAAAAACAAGCTAGATGTTCAATGGGAGCGACCGGTTGACCTAATTTAGAAATTATCCGAAACAAACTACGTAATCGCGGTACCGGTAAAACGAAGGACACCACAAGTGTAACATAGCAATCTACTTAAACCCTACCGGCAGAGGGAGGCCATTGTGAACATGTCCCTTACCAACCTGAGGAGATGCCTGTAGACTTTCCGGAGTTAACAGCCGTGACGGAGGCAAAAGGACATTCACGAGACCATTGACAAGCTGGCAGAAAAGGCGGAGTTGAATCCCAATCAGAGGGCCGAACTGAGGGAACTCGTGTTTGAATTTAAAGACGTATTTTTAGACACTCCGGGCAGGACCACTGCGATCGCTCACGATATCCAGTTAACCTCGTCGGATCCAGTTCGTTCGAAAGCTTATCGCGTTTCGCCTCGTCAGCGTGAAATCATGACCGCTGAAATAAACAAGATGTTAGAGCTAAGTGTAATCGAGCCAGGAGAGAGTGATTTTACCTCGCCTCTTATCTTGGTTGAGGTCCCAGGAAAGGAGCCGCGACCATGTATTGACTTCCGCAGGCTCACTTTAATCACGAAGGACCAGACTTATCCAATACCGCATATCGAGGAAAGGCTTGAGAAAGTGAGCAGTGCTAATTTCATCTCTACGCTCGATTTAGTCAGAGGGTACTGGCCGGTTCCGTTGACCGAGAGGGCAAGCAGGCTTGCGGCGTTTATTGCCCCGATGGGAACCTTTCGTCCGAAAGTCCTGAGCTTTGGATTGAAGAATGCGCCATATTACTTCTCTGGCCTTATGGACCGGGTGCTACGAAGAATGGAGGACTTTGCACTTCCGTATCTCGATGACATAGCGATCTTTTCTACATCATGGGCGGGCCATATGCAACACCTGCGAACCGGGCTGGGTCGTCTACGAGAGGCCAACTTAACTGTTAAGGCTCCCAAATGCCAATTAGGGCGCGCGGAGGTAGCTTATCTAGGTCATGTAATAGTGCAAGGTCATCGTCGGCCTTCCGAGGTTAAACTGACCGCAATAGACAACTTCCCGCAACCACGCAACCAAGCGGGACATCAGATCATTCCTTGGCTTGGCGTGCGGTTATTACCACAGATATATCCCTGCGATATTCCGAGATTGCGAGTTCTTTAACGTATGCTCTCAGAAACAACAGAACCACAAACGATAAATTGGGATGACGCAAAAGAAAAGGCTTTTAGTATGCTGAAGAAAGGCACTAACGAGTCAGCCAGTGTTGAACGCACCTGACTACTCTAAGCCATTCATTCTTCAGTGTGATGCCAGCGACAGGGGTATGGGGGTGGTGCTCTGTCAGAAGAGAGATGACGAGAACGGACACCCTATACTGTACGCCAGTAGAAAGCTTTCAGTTCGGGAGGAAGCATACAGTGCATCAGAAAAAGAATGCGCCTCCGTAGTATGGGCGGTGCAGAAGCTAGCTTGCTATATCGCTGGTTCAAGGTTCACCATAGAGACTGACCACTGTCCCCTTCACCTGGCTGCAGGGCCTTGTCTACGAAAAACGGCCGTCTTTTGCGCTGGAGCTTGGCTCTTCAACAGTACTCCTTCGATATTCGCTACAAGAAGGGTAAGCTTAACGGCAATGCCGACGGTTTGAGTCATTGCCCCTAGAGTAACAAAAGCCTCATGCTCATCCGGGTTTCCGTGGTATTTTCACGTTCGTTCAAGCGTTTTTTTCCCCCGAAGTGTAGCCGATTGTTAGCTGATTTTACTAACCACGTCTTAGCGCTTTCAATAAATGGCTGTTTTTAGTGCTCAGGGGGTAGGGACGCGCGTAAGGAATGGGAAAGGTGTAGCGGGTTTTCTTTTTTTTTTTTGAAGCCTGGTGTGTCTTAGAGGAGGGTGGCCTTGTGCTCGCTGTTTTGGTGGTTGCGGGTCCGGCACTATTCTGGGGGATTGCTTGCCCACGCCGGAGACGAAAAGTTGCGAGACACTGTTTGCAAGACCAATTTCACCGGACAAGTCCAGGGAGAAAAGCCACAAGAGCGCCAAGAGGACTGATGACAACTCCCAGGAACCTACCAGCTACGAACTAAGGGGTCGTCACCTCTAAGGGGAATTATGCTACTGAAGCGCCGATCCGTCGCACAGCGGCTGCTGGCCCCTACGCATCGGGATCTTTCCTCCCTCCGCCGGAGATGCTGTTACGGTTGGCGTCTGGCACCACGTGCTGAAAGTAATTTCACCAGACAGTCTCTCACCATGCTTCGTCGAAATGAGGCGTGACTTCTCCTGACAGGGTTGGCGTCTGGCACACACGTGCAGAAAGTAATTTCACCCGACCGCGTCTCACCATGCTTCGTCGAAATGAGGCGTGAATTCTGACAGGGTTGCCGTCTGGCACCACGTGCAGAAAGGAATTTCACCCGACCTTCTCTTACCATGCCTCGTCGCAATGAGGCGTGTCTTTCCGCCAATCAAACTCTGTGCCGGTCACGTGACGTCGACGGAAGCAAGATCCCTCCGACGTTTGTAGAGAGCCTATTTAAGGGGCTCCTAAATGTACTTTTGGGATATTCATTCTCTTCTCTTCATCTTTCACTAACCTTCGAATAAACTGTGCAAGTTTCGCACTAGAAATCGTCTCGTCCTTGTTCGATCGCCATGGTCTACCGGATGCCTGCAGCCGCCGACGACGCCACGCTACCCAATAGTAACATTGGTCGAGCTTCGATAGGCATGCGTCGCAACACTATGCAATGACAATGCTCCAGCATTAGATCTTCTGGCTTGATGAACTAAAGTTGCCGGATTAAGGAATTATTCAGCGAAGGCTGATCGGCATTGGCTCAGTCGTCCTCCATTTTTCACAATATACCACCCACTGTGCTGTTCCCGTGGCAACAACACTCAGGTTGTGCGTTCCTCTGCCTGAGTCAGATCCTCCTCCGTCCACGGAGGCAACCTTCTGGGTTTTTTCCTTGGCACCCACCTTCCGGCCTCTCCCTCCTCTCCCGTGCAAGTGAAGAGGGCGATTTCCAAGATCCACGTTGCCGCCTGCCAACCATGGCAAGTGTTCCCTGCCCTCCCCCATTTACCCTGCAAGAGGCAAGAAGACTTTCCTCTCTCCGCTTTGCTTCGTTTCAACCCTGACCAGTGACCGGGGTGTACGCAAACCTACGACGCTGGAGGCCCCCTTTTCTTCGCGTGCTGCTTCTGAGAGGTGGCCCCTCCGCACCTCTTCGCTAGAGGTGAAGAAGAATATTTCCTTCTTTCCATTTTGCTACCTGCCAATCATGGCAGGTGGCAGGTGGTTCATGCAGTCCGACGCCGGACACTTTCTACAGGGTAGGGGCAGTAATAAAACGCATTAATAATTCAATGAAAAATCGTTTGAATCAGTGCGAAAGCACAGCTCTCTGCTACTTAGAAGACGACGATATGCGTCAGTGCCGCCAGATGAAGCAGATGGAAGTTGATCAAGACGACGCTCTGCAATGCACACTGAAATATCGTGGTCCTGTTTAACACGAGGCGTGTTCGAATGCGGCGATGGCCTAGTGGTCTCGGGCAGCGTATTTGAAGCTAAGCTGTTCGCGCCGCCGCGAGTACGGCTCCCAGTCCTGAATATTGATATGATTTCTATTTCGTGCCTCTTTTTTTATGGGGACATACATCGTGAATAGAAGATTTTGCTAGGCTCTGAACCTCCGGTTTAGTGAAGCCACGGCGTCTCGACGTGAGCAACCTACGAACGAGGGACGTGAGCGGTAGAAACGGTGCCCTGACTCGAGACCGCAACTGCGTTCAGTGTTGCGAACAATAAATATGAGGCTCCGCTGAGGTGGTGTACCGCCAACATCGCGGTTATTGCACGCACACTCGGAGGGTTGTCTGTGTTCACAGAGCTGCTAGGAGGTAGCTGGCCATCTCTGAGCTGGCGCGCCATCCCTGAGATATTGGCGTCTCGACCACACTCAGTGCCCCAACTGTACAAAACGAAATAGCTGTCCTTACCAAGCAACGGCCGGGCGTTAAGTCTCCACCTCACTCTACAAGTTTCCTGTGTACCTACTTGATACTCGTTTCATGAGATGCAACTTGAAAGCCAGACAGAAGGGATGAGCTCAACTATTTCCGTGCGAAATATAAATAAGAATTAAAAATACAAAAATGGTAATTGCGTATTACATCCGCTCTTGACATTCACTGCGCTTGATGTCTCGTGGTGCATTCTTTGTGCTGTCCGTTCCAAAGTTAGCGCACCCCTCTGTCATTCTGGCTAACGAGATCACAAATTCCAGCGTTACATTCACCGCTGACACTGAGCTTTCAAACTAGTGTATACGTAGACAGGAGACATTCCACAGGTCCACTTCCTGTTCACTTCGTTTGCAGAAGAAGGTATTCATGATCCGTAAATTATTTCTATCTGCGAATTCTACTAATAACTCTCCCCTGCTGTTCCTCGAACCTATCCCATAGTCGCCTACCGCCTGGTCGCCAGCCCCGTTTCTTGCCTACATTCGCATTGAAGTCGCCCATCAGTACAGTGTACTGTGATTTTACTTTGTTCATTGCCGATTCCACGTCTTCATAGAAACTTTCAAACGGTTTGGTCATCTGGAATTAGACGCGTAGGCCGGCACCACGTTCAGCTTGTACCTCCTATTAAGCCTAATTACGATAGCTGCCATTATGTCGTTAATACTATAGAACCACTGTACGTTGCCAGCTCTATCCAGATTAATGAGAAATGACACACCTAGTTCTCGTGTATCCGCTAACCCCGCGATAGCACAGTATGTGCCCTTCCTTTAGTAATTTATAAGCCTCACCGGTCCTCCTAACTTCACTGAGCCGTATGACATCCCATTTAAATTCCCGCTAAATCCTCGAACAGCACTGCTAGGCTAGCCTCGCTAGCTAAGGTTCTAGCGTTGAGCGTTGCCAGGTTCAGATTCCAGTGGCAGCCTGTCCGGAGCCAGATATTCTTAGCACCCTCCGCTGCTTCACAGGTCTGACCGTTGCCTTGGCCAGTTACTCCGCAGCTCCTGGAGACTGAGGGCCGAGGTTTAATTGGTTTGGCCATAGAAGGTTGTGGCCAAGTACTACACCAGGGTGGTCAAATCCTGTTCTGGTGAGAGAGTGCGTTGTCGGTTCTGGTCACCGAGCTCAGGTCGCACCCGAGGGCCTGGTTGTGCAATTCCATCGACACGCGGAGTTTTTTTTTGTTTGTTTTTTTTAATCCGGTCGAGAATTGCATGCCACCGTGATTCGAGCCCCGGTCCTCTTGCACGCGAGGCGGGTGCTCTACCTCCACGCCATCGCTGCTTCTTAAGCAATCCAAGACCAAAGTAAATGCCCGCAGTAGTCTGTTCTGAAACCCCATATAACATGAAGGGAATTGAAGTCCCCAGCTAGAACTACATTTTTGTTGTTGTGCAGTGAAGCATCTAGCCCATCCTTCCTGCGCACACCTACGGGGAAGTAGATATTTGGCATTGTTACAGGGGCACACTGCGGAACAAGAATTTCAACTGCAAGAATCTCACAATCAGGTCGCATAAATTTATGAGACACTTTAACACGATGGAACAGTTTTGTTGAAATCAGTGTTAACAAGGCCCCCACCCCCTGCCGTTTGGGCAATCAGCATTAAAAACAAATTTTTTCATTGTAAAAGTACGATTAGGAAAGAGCCACGATTCCTGTAGTAAAATAACGTCTGGAGCAATTTTTGAGAATAAGCTGCTGTAAGTTGCGGAAAGAAGATGGGGTAGAGCGACAATTATACTGTAGTACAGATATTCCCGCCATGATTATTGTTTTAAAATGAGGCAGCAACAGTCTATTTCAACACATCTGAGTTCTTTGCAGTTTCTGGCTAACCTTTCTTAGTCTTGACAAGTGAATGGTCAGATTTAGAAGAAGAAGCTGAAGCATGACGCTTCTCAGATGGAGATGTCATTTCAATATCAGACTGACAAGCGTTAGAGAGGAAGACTGGGTCAGAGTCATTTACACCCACAGGCGTGGAGGCAGAAGAGGTGGTTGCTTGAATATTATCTACATTTGCATAGGAGGAAGAACACGTATATGAGGTGAAGGTACCTAAATCCGATGAAGCGGCCTGCGGGGAAATGACTTGTGATAATGCATCGCTAAACGTACTGATCATGCGATCAAGTACGCCAGCAACAGCCTTCTCCACCGCAGTGACAGCCGACTTAGTTAAGCTTGCCTCCACATCGTTAGCGGTCGTGCGTACAACAATTGCGTACGAGCTCTGTCTTCTGTGAAGAAGGGCAAAAGCATCCGCGCGCGAGCGCCTGTCGCGCTGTATAATGTCCAAGACACACTGTTAATCGGCACGTTTCGGGCAGATGAGACGGTCAGCTGTGCGATCAGAGTGGCAAAGGCAGCAGGTAAACGACTCTGAAGTGCAAACGTCCGAAGCATGATCACTGCCGCAAAAGCGGCAGCGTGCTGCCGACTTGCCAGATTTGCCACTGTGACCAAAAGGCCTGCAGTTTTTACACTCTAATGGTCGGGGCTGCAGTGGGTCAACACGGTAAACAATCGGCCAGAATTTCATCTCACATGGGCAGGAGGACCCCGCAAAAGTTGCGATAATTGATTCAGTTGGAATGCGAGAGCCTCCAGCCTCTGTGTTGCAGCGGTAAACTGAGAGGATGCCCAACACCGGCATCATAGAAGTATTCCAGAATTGCTCCTGGCGTAGCGGAGGGATCGACACAGCGGATTATTCCTTTTATGCAGGCAGTTTTCTCGAGAATAAACGCTTTCGCCGAGAGTGAGACGAAAGAGGTGCACTGCAGCAAGTCTGGAACATAATCAAAGTCAGCTGATTTGCAAAAAAAAAATTCCTTTTTTACCAAATGGTCGCACCTCGGAAGCCTCAAGATATCGGCTGGTCACAGCCTTCAGCTGCTCCTAGATCATACGAGAGTTTTTGATTTTTGATTGCCCAATCTCCTACTGGGACTAGCGCCACAGCGATAAGCTTTACACCGTTTTGACAAAAAGACTTGAGCGGCATGCTTTCAGCCGACAAACTGGCGAATCAGGTTACCGTACCTGTGCCCGGGGAAGACATAGCCATGGCCTTAAGCCTACAGAGACATGAAGACTACATTCAAAGGAGGAAAACCTGGCCAAATCCCCCACTCGTGGAACGGCCTCACCAGGAGTTGACGACAGGCCAGAAGACGAAGAGGCGGGCAGAGGATCAGCAGCACCGAGACACACTTCAGCACCAAGGCCAGATGATACGAGAGGCAACGTAGAACACGCAGCTCGCACCTCCACAGTTCCTTTTCTTCTTCAATCCAAAGTAGCGCTCAAAAGCGCTGTGCAAGTCACAAACGCCAACCTAATAGCTATTTTTCAGCCATCTTTAAAGTTGAGTGTGACCTTCTGTTTGGGTTTATTTAGCCTTGCCAATATCCACAAATTCCCTGAAAGCGAGCTCTCTCCCGTCTCACCACCTGAGACCGGGGAGCAGAAAATGAGTGCACAAAAAAAACAGCAAATTGAATGTGCAATGCGCAACTAGCGTTTACTTAACTGGCCGTGTGTGCTCCAGAACTGTATCGACTCAACAGCTTCCTTCACGTCGTAGGCTTGATTATGCAACAACTCCGATGTAGAATGTAGGACACTGACATTTCGTTTCATAACCAAAGCAAACAATACCTCTTAGTTCGCGAAACATCTACTGTTATTGCGTCGTTACGTGTTGATCTATAATTTAGGCATTGTGCCTCTGCAACTCGCCATATACTGAGGTTCACTTTCGGGGATTTCGTCGAAATATAAGAAGAAAGCAAAATCAAATAGCAAACAAAAGCGGGTTACTAATATCCTAGCTTGTATTCAGTAGGAGAAAACGGATGCAAGTAGAACACACAATCCGGAGAATAGATAACTATCGATCCTCTAGGTAACGTAGTTGCTTCAAATAAAAGATAAAACAGGCGTGAGGCGCAGCAATCTCAGGCGCGATATGAGACAAGTTTTCGGGATAGGGTGAGTGATAGTGAAGCAGGACATGGTTAATTTCCGTTTGGAGAGGCCTGTTCTACACAGTGACTACTGGCATGGCTGATAATTTTCCCATTACCCCAAGCCACACACCAGCAACAATAGACCAATTCTGCTATAACGATGCCGAAAATTGGCACGAAATCCGGCCCGCATCGTGCATAACCAACTGGCGCTGTCAGCGTAACCCAAAGACGTTTCCCACGTAACCCACAGGAGTTTCCGACGTAACCCACTGGAGTTTCCGATGTAATCCAAAGGCGTTTCCAACCTAATCCACTGCCAGCCTATCACTATCTAACATGGACAAGCCACTCGCTTTTTCCTTGCAAGATAAGAAGCCTTTCAGACACAATGTAGTACGCAAAGTACTGCATGCAATTAGAAGTCCCGTTCGTGGTTTTTAATACCGTGGGACCTCTTGCTGTACAATGTGAGATTTCGTGTAACTCGTGAAACTTTGAAGATGGGCTTCAAGCAGCCCTTTGATCCAATGTATATTCACTTTACCACAATTAAACGATTCCAATCTTATCGGACATACTTTATTTGAACACCTTTTACTGTCATGTTTGCTGCCGTTTTGATTATTCAGGTTGGGCAACTGAGCTTGGCAAGCTGATGTGACACGGCTATGGCATGCATAAAATGCCTCGTGGAGCTCTCTTCCGGTGAACTGATGAGTCATATCTGAAGTACACATAGCACTCCTATTGCAAGCGAACTGCTGCAGTGCCTTGAAGCGACTTCATCGCAGAGCTTTTGCACGATGACCTCACAATACTTCGAACCTGCAAAGAGATGTATGGTGTGATCATCAGCATAAATATGACCATCGTAGGCCATTGAATGTGCTTCCAGTTCCCTCCCTCGACTACGCCGCTTTGTCTTTGCACGATATGGCCACCGAGCAGTCCAAGGATCCCTGGATCATTTCTCTTGTCAGCTATCTTTCAAACCCTTTAGTCGTTTCGCTCACGCGCGCAGTCCGCCGTCAGGCTGCCCACTTTACAAATCGTGATGGACTCTTGTACCGCCGAAATTACTTCTCTGACGGCCGCAAATGGCTCTTTGCGATCCCCGGACATTTACGCTCGGAAATATGCACTGCATTTCACAGTAACCCCCCCCCCCCTCCCCCAAGCTGGGCATGCCGCTGCCTTCAAGACCTATACCCTGTTTCGCATCCGATATTACTGGCGTGGTAGGTACACCTACGTTCGCAAGTTGGTCCACTCCTGCCCCGATTGCCAATGCCGCAAGCCCACTCACCATCATTCGAACGGCCCAATGCAGCCTTTGCCTTGCCCATCCAGGCTTTTCGACCTTGTTGGCGTTGGCCCGTACGGACCGCTTCCCTACAGTGCTGCCGGAAACCGCTGGGTCATCGTCGCTGTAGACCACGTGGCCCGGTACGCCGAAACTGCCGCCCGCCCTGCTACTACGGCGAAGGCAGTTGCAGCCTTCCTCTTCCACCACTTCATACTTCGCCACGGCGCCCGCGTAAACTGCTGAGCGACCGTGGGCGAGTGTTTCTGTCTGTTGTCGTTTCGTCCCTTCTGCAGCAGTGCCACGTTAATCATCGCGCCACTACGGCCTACCACCCGCACACAAACGGCCTGACTGAAAGTTTTAACCGGACATTAGGCGACATGTTTTCAATGTATGTGGCTGCGAATCATTCCAACTGGGACAGTGTTACCATTCGTCACCTACGCCTACAATAACGCTACGCAGAGCACTACTGGTTACTCGCCATGTTTCCTTCTCTATGGCCGCGAACCATCCTCTCCACTTAACACCATTCTTCCTTACCATCCTGATTCGTCGCAGTCCGCAACCGTCTCTGAAGCCTCCAAATACGCTGAAAAGGGCCGGCAGCTCGCCCGGTCGCTGACGTCTGACGACTAGGGGCGCCAGAAATACCGCTTTTACAGCTCGCATGGCGCAGAGAGTTTTTTTCTGCAATCTCTTGTTTGCCTTGAGCGCACTTCTCCCGTTAATTACATCGTCGAGACCGTTACACCCTCGTCCGATCTCCGGTGACGAGGGCGCGAGGCTGTCCACGTGTCTCGTTTGAAGCCGCACTACGACCCTTGCGTCCTGTTGTCCCTTTAAATCGCCAGGAAGGCTCTTTTTCCCACCGGGGCCGATTGTAAAGCGGAAGATGATCGGCAGTTGGGGCGGTGGAGCTAACACGTGCCGCTAGATTAGAGCGCCAACCGTTTTGGGCTCAGACTTGTACTTGTCTGCTCTACCCGGCCTTCGGAGGAGACCTTGACCTATGAATAAAGCCCGTTTCATTATTAGTAACGGTCAGCTACAAATCTCTAAACACAACCTAGTGCCATCATCGCCATCATCGCCACATCGCCATCAGCAGCTATTAGCTATGAAATGTATTGTATAATCAATATGTTCAAACATTTACTTAAAACGACCCCACAACTTTTCGCTGGGACTACTTGCGTCCGTGTTAGATTTTTAGTATCCCTGGTCGTAAATATCGAATACAAACAAAATGTAAACCGCAAGGCATACGCTCCATTCTCCGCAAACAATTTCAGCCGGAAAATCCATGAGATGAACCCTTTCTGCCCTACTGTGCATAAAGGGTGAACACTTCGGCTTCAGAATGTTCTTTCTGCGTTTGAAGTTTTTAGCAGTATATAGCAAACAGGCAAATGTGTTATTCAAACTTATCACTTGAACCGCTAGGCCTGACTATGTCTGTCCCCTAAGTTGCACACGATGTGAGGCCACCGTGGGCTCCACTCGGGCAAGCAGGGCTGAGGCAACCCGTCTATAATACCTGCGTTGGGCCCCGATGGTGAATAAGTGGACAAACCCAAAATGGCTTGCCCCTGCTGATACTGCACGGGTCCCACATAGGCGTTGCTAGGGATAACTCAGACAACTTTCTGCATCCATCCCACATCGGTCCCTTGTAGGGAACTTGATGACAGCATAAATGTATGCTATGGGAGAAAAACCTCTGCAAGCCAAAATCGGACTGCTCACACTAAGCAGCTGTGGGTTGCACATCAGCCCTGGCAGGGCTGTAAAACAGGCGTGCCCACCTGCAACCCGCATCGGACCCTTCACGGTTATTTGAAGGCAGGCGCAAAATAATCATTCTCTACCCGCGAGAAACCTCGTGAAGCCGAATAGCGGCTGGCCACACAAAACTGCTGTAGGTTCCGCATAGGCCGGGGCGGGACTGCGAAAGGCGCTTGCCTGCATGCTGCCTGCATTGGTCTTGTCGGGGATTGGAGGGCTGATGAAACATAAATGCGGGATCTGTGCAGGAGGAAGAGCGCCAATCCCAAACGGGGCTGCCGATATAATTCCGCAGTTGGTCCCACACTGAGCGTAGCGGGGCTGTACACACACACATCCTCATAACGTGCTCTTATAGATGATTTGTATACAAATTCTGAGCACCTTTACTCGACTTAAAAAATTACTAGGTTATGATTCTGGCACTCACGTAAGTGCACAGTGATCAGAACAGGCTCAGCAATAACTATGCTACCTTACCAGGTTCCGCTGAACTACCTTCGCCTCTCCAAACGTATATTCTTTAACACACACACAAATGGACTGCCTGGAGTATGCCCATCATAAACTCCTTGTGGGCAGCTCACATTTCCCACATGCCCTAGTACTTTCGTCTTGTATCGGGCTGAAATATAACAAAAAAATTGTTTGTTGTTTGGGCCTGAAAGTCCGATGCGAGCAATTGAGCCTGGGGTTGCCCCTAAGTGCCCACATGGGCCCCCTTAGGGGACACGTAGCGAAAGCCCCAATTGGGCTTGCCCTTATATAACGGCCATCGGTCTCATGTCGGGATTGCAAGTGCTAACCAAGATAAAAAAAACATTTTCGTCCTCAGAAGCTGCCCACTTCTGTCCAAATTACTACCGATGGGGGAGCTAAATGGGCTGCCCGCATTGTGCAATGCAGCCTAAATGAGGACAGCTCCACATGGGCCACCTACATCTGTCCTAAATGGGATCTATCGGAATGTTTGTGTGCAGCCCACTTGAGTTTCATGTGGGCCCCCATTGCAGAACCCATATTGAGCCCACAGACGCTCGTCTGCATTTCCCACACTGGACCCACAGGGGCCCCCACTTCATTGCCCACTTTGTGCTATTGGGCATGTACAAAGAAACCGTTGAAGAATGAGTGAGTTCGAAACAATATCAACTATGTTGCAAACCTGTTGAGAATTAACCACATCCATGTCCGAAGAGGTGGTTACGATGTCCTTTTCCCCACGCGGAACCGCGAAACCTAAGTCGCTCAATGCAGTATCTCGGCCCCATTCGTCTGTTATTTCGGTCTTCAGTTTATTATTTTAACACAATCCTTAAATTGTTCGTTCGCTCACACCCTCGTTAACTGGCAATACTGTATGTGTAAAACTTGTTAAAAATTCGCCAGGAGAAGACCAGGCTTTTTCACCCTTGAACCTAAAAGGCATGTATATGTTGAAAGATTTAACTTATAGCAAGCAACAAACATTGCACTTTTCTCTAATTAGTTAATCACTAGCGGTAACTAGGGAACGCATCGAGGGTCTATATTCAATTGTGCACTTTTCTGAAAAGATCACAGAGGATTAAAAGTGTTATATTCACCGCTTGTATCGTTATCTTAAACTAGTAAAAGCCGTATATATCAATGGAGAATAGAACGACATGCTTAGTTATGCGTAACATTTGTGGGACTACCACGGACACTTGAACCTTGTGCTAGTTGAAAGTTTTACAGTTTGATGAGCCGTAGGATGCGTTTTAGAACGATCGACATCTGATCTCGTTCGTAATTCATCACGAAAACGTTTAGCGCACTCACGACCAACAACAAGGTAGACAAGACAACACAGGCGCTTACTAGCAACTGGGCCTTTATTACAAAAACGCAGAATATAAAGAGAAAGATACACAACACCAACAACAAAACAGGCATTCATGCAGGCGCATAGAAGGTAACCAAGCAGGTGCATCTAGATATAAAAACACTCGCTCATCCAGGACCACCATAGGATCAGCCACACATGATTGCTCATTCTTGCGGATATAATATGCCTCAGCAATTTCTTTAGTAAAGTGGTCCGGATAGCGAAACAAGATGGTGGTTTTATCAAGCAAAGGCTTGCAGCCTGTACATTTAGAGCAGTGCTTAGAAATATTGGATGAGGGCGGATTTTTTACGCACAAACAGTGCTCTTGCAGTCGGAGATTAAGGAAACAGCCCGTTTGACCAATATAGGCCCGACCACAGGAGAAAAGAATGTGGTACATCTTTCCTTTCACACATGTAACATAGCGGCTACCATGCTTGACAGTGAATCGTTTCTTTTGTCCCGCATGCCACTGCGCGCAGCAACCAGAGCACAAATACTGCTCACTTTATGGGGGGCAGAAAAGAAAACGTTCACGTCATATCGGTTACCCATATTTTTGAGTTGGTGCGAAAACCGATGCACAGAAGGAACAACCGCGATCTTTTTCTTTTTCTTAGCTTCCTCTTGTTCCGCCATTCAGACCAGTAGACTAGAGAAATTGCTGAGGCATATCATTTCCGCAAGAATGAGCCATCGTGTGTGGCTGATCATATATGGAGGTCCTGCATGAGCGAGAGTTCTTATATCCAGATGCACCTGCTTGGTTACCTCGTATGCGCCTGCGTGAATGCCTGTTTTGTTGTTGTGGTCGCGTATCTTTCTGTTTATATTCTGCGTTTTTGTAATAAACTCTCAGTTGCGAGTAAGCGCCTGTGTTGTTTTGTCTACCTTGTCGTTCGTCGTGAGCGCGCTAAACTTTTTCGTGATGCGTTTGAGAATCCAAACAATTGATTTATTGCTGAGCAGAGAAAGCAGCTGACGTGAACACCCACCGCAATTCCCTACAGCAATTTTTCCTTCGTATCATCATAAGGGTAATCCGCCGGCAAAAGCTCTGTACACCCGAAGGGGAATTTATGTGACAGACCACAGACTAGCTGATTAGGCACGGACATGGCCTTTCGCCGTGCTGTTAGCCACCATAGTGCTACGTTCACCAACATGTCCACAGGCATGGCGGGAACCTCATGTATTGCGCAAGTAAGGCGCTGTTTGTATGGCGAAAATGCCTTTATAAGTCTTCCAGCCGGTCTTTTACCCCATGCCCAGCGCGCTTGAAGAAATCTAGCGAGCGCCCAACCAGACGCCGGTGCCGACCGCTGAGTCAGGCCATCGCCTCCTCTATTTTTTCAGGCCCAGTCTCATCGTTCGCTCCGCGATCGGAGCCCTCTGGGCAACCCATACGGTCAGGTAGCCCGGGGTCGCAGCGGTGGCGATGGAGGCGGCCCGCGTTCTGAGGCTGCCGGCCGCGGGAAAGGCAGGAAAGGGACAGCGGCGCCTGGGTCTGCTGCCTCTGGCTGTCTATGGCGGGTTGTCCAGGTCTGGTAGCCCGGACTCCTGCGGCTGAGGCCCAAGCCTGGGAACTCGGGGAGACAGCAGATATCGTCCACGCCCGTCGCCGAGCGCGTTCTTCCCGTCGTTGTTGTTGTTGTTGTTGCCTCAAATACGACGGCACATAGCCACGATGGGGGATTGGCCAGGGTTTGGTGCAGATTCGAACAGGGAAAATCTCATCCACGTTTATCTCAAGCGGCTCATAAATTGGGAGGACTCTGAGTGGAAAAGAAAATCACGAATTTTGAGAGAGCTTGAGGAAATTGGAAGGGAAATCAAGGAAACAATGCGGTGCGAGTAGAATAACTAAATTTTAAGAATTAATCACAAAGAAAATAATTTTGAGAGGAAAGAAAAGGCATCGAGGAGCTAACACACAAATCTCCCGGTTTCAATGATATACTTGTGAAGAAGCTGACACACCTGCCAAATGGCATGCCCTTTGACGGTTGCACCGAAGGAGACGAAGACGGGAAGAGTAAACGGCAGCGCTATTTGAGCGAGAGGATTTTCCAAAAACTGAATTCTCTGCCGTGCAAACCGCCGGCAGTAGAGGATGAAATAATCTATCGTTTCAACGTCCTCGCATGACGCACACAAATTCGACGGCGTGAACCCAGAACGGCATAAATAAAGATCAAGGCGAGGAATCCTACAGCGCAACAGCGTCATGGAAACCTCCCATTGTCTTGATGCGCAGGAACGTATGTTCCATGGGAATTTCAAATGTTCTTCCCGTCTCCCCCGCACGCCCTCTACCCCACATTTCACTGCCGCTTCTCGTCGTCTTCTTTTCGTCTCGAGCATCTTCGCCAGCCGCAGTGTGGCACCGGTACCTTCCAGTCACGCAGTCTGCTAGCTGCATTATTCCTTTTCCTTGCATAAGCGGAGGAAAAAGCGCACGTTCCTGCACACTCTGTTTTGCTTGAACGTCTCAAACAGAAGCTGGCTCGCTTATGCAGTTTCGGTACAACTTGAGAACTCTAGCCTGAATGCGGAATACGCGCTCTGCAGAGAAGTGCTCTTCTCCGCTTTCCAATCTCAACGCTCCCTTCGTTCATAGCGCATTAAATCCAAATAAGAGAAACCCAAAAAGAAAAGAGCGCAACAAAATAATAAGACGCTTGCTTACACAAAGCGAGGACGACCGCATAAGTAAAGCATAATCGCATGCGTTCCTCTTGTCGGACACCTATTGCTCGTAATTTCTACGTATCACTTGGTGACAGAGCACATCGGCCTTGTCTTACTCCCCTCGCATTTGTTTGTTTCATGAAAAAAAAATATCTTTTTTTCTTAAGACCCTGCGTGCTCGCTGCGGAGACTGGACGCCATCTGCCGGGCCATGGTGTTTAAAAAATATTAAATGAATGTAAACATCGCAACTGACAATGCTGACAATGTTGCTAAGCTTAAGCACTTACTGGTTATCGGCCGATAACGCTTAATAATGTCGATTATAAATTTTTTATGAAAGTATTAGCCAAACGTTTACAGTCAGTTATGGACACCTTGGTTGCCCCCCACCAGACGTGTGGAATTCAAGGGCGGACCATCTTCACGACTGTTTCACGTCACTCGGAGTATTCTGGAATGCTGTGACGCCGACTTTAGGCGAGTCGAAATGTTGCAGATTGATTTAGAGAAGGTCTTTGACCGTGTATGTCATGACATTCTTTTTTTAAAATCCTCGAACATGTCTGTGTTGGGGAAGTTGTTTTAAAAGGGGTTAAAATGGCTTATAGTAACTGTACCACGAATCTGGTTGTCAACTGAGAGCTCACAGACAGAATTGCTGTGAGAGCATCCGTGCGGCAAGGCTGCCCATTGTCACCGCTGCTTTTCGCTCTGCACCTAGAGCCACTTTGCCGAAATGTAATAAATAACAGCTGTATTCGTGGTTTTGAACTGGAAGCATGTGAAATTAAAGTACTGGCTTATGCCAATGATGTGGCAATTTTTTGTACCGACCATAGGAGCATAGAACATGCGATGTCGGTTCTTCGCAGGTTTTGTGATGTAAGGAATAGCGTTGTTAATTTGGACAAATGTGCGGGCCTTTTGGAACTGGACATCAGCGCCTTTGTTTCATGCAAGTGTAAAATGGTCACATGTCCCTTCCAAATACCTAGGTGTTCCTCTTGACAAGTATCGAGATAACGATGACTTTTGGAAGAAGAAAATTCAAGTACTGTCCACGCGTGCACAGAAGTGGTCGGGAAAGGGACTGTCTATTTTCGCGCGCGCAAACATATGTAGTGTACACCTGGTTTCAAAAGTGTGCGATTTGTTGCAGGCCCTTTGGTACTCTCGACTTAGCACTCAAAAGTTTCATCGCCTCTTCTCAGTTTTTGTTTGGCAGTCCTCATGAAGAGGACTAAACGTGATAATGTATTTCTGCGTTTGAGAAAAGGGGGTCTTTCCTTGCCACACTTGTACCTGAAGCAGATGTTGTCAAGATTTATGTTTCTTCTAGATCAACTCGATCCTTTCCTGTGGACTTTTATTCAAGCGAGGCTTTCTTCGGCTTTGCCAAGCTATGTTATTTCCACTGTAGACGGGATGCGATACAGTATAAGTAGATCTTTGAAAGAAGTGGTATTTGCGTTCCGGTTTCTAAATGCTCGGTTCAGTTTGGAATACGTTTCAAATGTCACGCGTAAGCAACTGCTAAAAGATTTGCTTGACTGTGTCTTCCCCGAGCCAATATATCGATCTCTGTATACGGGAGGCCAAGGAGGAAATGTATTAAAAAGAGTAAGGAAAATGGTGGTGCCAGCGGGTGTGAAGACGTTTTTCTTCAAGTTGCACATTGGTACGTTCCCGGTTAAAACATGGATTGAGGAGAAGGAATTGTTTTTACCATGGGGGGCTGACTGCTTGTTATGTCACAAGCCAGAGTCAATAGAACACGTATTTATTGATTTCTTGGATGCGCTGCTTTTTTGGTACGTGCTCCAGCGTACAATAAAGAAAGACTTATACTTGATGCCGTATGGGATACGATTCCTGGACGTTGAGCCGGATCTTTATAAATACGATGATATTTTCCTTCTTGGCCTGTACAGCATTTGGCGAAACAGGATGGCTGTACGACACTGCAATGAAGATGCGCGGTCTGTCCGAGATTATTGCAAAGAATACATGTTTAAGCTGCGTGAAGTGTACAAGGAGCTATGTTTTGGAGATGAAGTTATCGAGTCGATGGGATAGTGGTGTTCCTTGAAACAGTTTTGATTTTCTCACGTGAGTGAAACGCATGTCCGCTCTTTATGTTTGAGAGCGCATCGCAGAACATGTTTGTGATCTGTTGTAAACTGTCAAAACAGGTAATAAAGACAAAAAAGAGCTGGCGTGGCGGACCGGTTAGCGTGCTCCTCTCGCACTCTGGAGGCCCTGGTTGGATTCCCCAACTCGACCAATTTCCTACTCTTTTTTTGTTTATTAATGCTTCTGGAATTTTTCGCTCAGGGCCAACGCCGCCGACGCCGACGATGACCCCGGCTTTTCGGCGACACGGGCCCTTAACGCTATCACGTTAAAACACCACGCCTTGGAACAGGCAGCGACTTCGAATGGAGAGTGGGGTGTAGTTATGCGCTGAACTAAACCTACTGCGAGTGCAACTCTGTTAGCGTCTACATCATTTGACATCTTTAGGTGCACCGCTATCTGTTTCGGTGGCCAGTATTAGAACTGCGGAACAAATTGTTTTGCAACTTCGGCACACATCATTTACTCGTAGTGCGTCCCAAGGCGCTGGAGCCTTGCAAAATCACGCTGAAAAGTCGGTGTCCCCTCCCCTGTCACCGAAGCCTACCGCTCACCAATATTTGTATTCACTATTACTAGACTAACTTAACCACTGCAGTACTAGTTATAATATCTTAAATTTTGCTGTATTTTGCCGTGTCAGACACTCTAGCTGCATTTGTAGGGTTCAGGTGAGGAAAGGTCAAATTTCACCCAGCCCACCGCGGTGGTTCAGTGGAAGGGAGTTCGGTTTAAAGCCCAAGGACGCCGGTTCAATCTTCGCCGCTACAACCACATTTCAAATGAGGCGAAATGCAAGACGGTGTACAGTGCAATGTCAGCGCTCGTTATAAAACTCTCGTAGGTCAAGTTAACTCCTAGCCCTTTCATGCGGCGTCACTTGAGGGCACGTTAACATTTTCTGCTACGAGCAGTCGATTTCGCAACGTGTGCCCTATTATAGGTGTCATAAAATTATAGCAAAAAAAAAGCTTCCAGCCTAAGAACTGCAGATATAAATCAGAGTAGGCCGCAAATGGGAATACATCGTCAGGCAGTTAAAATGGCCTAAAACGTAAACAAGTCAAACGGCTGTGCGAGACTCGACTTTACCTTCATCTATGATGACTTAACATATACGAAAATATGTGTTCTTTGCGACTGAAGGCTCGTTAATTTTTTTAGTAGTCGCGCACTTTAGATAACATATTAGATTTTGTGCACCAAAACGTTTCCACCGTCTTGTATATCTGAGCCTTTTTACTATACCAATGCAGTGTTTTCAAAAAACCTATTTGGATCAACAAATACTCCTCGTGAAAGTTCAGCGCCTCGTGCTTTAAAGTATCTCGATAACCTTCTGCGAAGATATACTAGTCATGTTGTTTATTCTGTCGGATGCTTCTAAAGCCAAACATTTTGATGAGCATATAATGAACTTCAAGCAAGGAAAATGTCCTTACATTTTTCGGAAGGCCAGACCTGCGTGGCTGCCAAACAATTGCTTCTCGAGCTGCCGAATTTATGAAAGAAGCGGACATAGCGCAATAAGAATATGAATTCTGTTTTTTCTTTAAACCAGTTAGTTTCTTTAACCACAATGTTGTGCACATACATCCGCAATGCGGTGGCTTTTTCAGGACAATAAACTACGAGGCAAAGGCCTTGGACAATGAGGTCTCTCCAATCTAATAAAGGCATCTTCTTATACGGCATCGGAATATCACTTCTACGGCATAGTTTTCAAATATGAAGTATCCTAGTAAAAAACAAACAGATGACTTTAAATTCTCATCAGCATGGAATAGCACTCAGCTTTCATTTGATGCTTTGCGTAAAAATACAGGTATTTAGGTATGACGAGTATTTTTTTACATGTTACATCTATGCCGATGTTCACCTGCTGTCGACATCTTCGGAGTTGAAAGAGCTCTCTTTGCAAAACACTCACACCGTTGTCCATCGACACAACCAGCACTTACAGCCCTCTTCAAGCAAGCTTCTCAGACTCAATGACAGCGACCAGGAGAGCCAGGCTAAAAAACGTCCCAATGACCTTTCGAGATCGTCTCTAGTCGCAACACCTCTTCCAGTCTGAAATATTTATACTTGATAAACTGGTTCTGGAAGCCAACAGAGAACCACAAGGCGTTCTACAGATTGGTCTATTAATATGCTTTTGTTTAACTATTATTCAAATTCAGTAAACACGTAATAAAAATGTAATTTTTCATCTACGCTCAGTCAAGCGATGATTTCAATCCTGAAAACATATTGTGCTCCACCAAAATACCACTTGTAAAATGACGAAGACCTGATATGCAACAGCAACTTCTGTGTTTCTCTAATTTTCAAAAAAAGGCAGGGTGAGGAAAGGAAGGCGGACTCCAAATTTTTCTTCGCCCAAACATCATATGTTCAGCAAAGTAACACTGAAGGTTAAAAGTATTTTCAGCTTTTAAAGGGCACTAAATATAAATTGAAGCCAGTCGAGATCGATGCCTCACCATTTTCTGATAGGAAATGAAGTACTTTCACTGCACATACAGGTTTTATAATAAAAAATGAAGGTAAAACAAAGGATTCGCCACGAAATAACAATCTCACCGCGCCTGTAACGTTAGGTGCGCTTCTATGCGGGTCGTTAATCCTGAAAAAGTTCTAAATAAGACGAACCAAAGCTCCTGAATTCTTCCTCTAAGATGCAAGCATGCGCGACTAAATGCACATCATAATTCCGTTCAATTGACCTAGTTCTTCAGGCTCCTAAGGCTAATTAATCTATCCGCTAGTAGTAGTCAAATCGTTGAAAGTGAGCTCCTTTGATGCAGCTCGTGTGAAAACGAAGCAATTTTCTGTCGGCCCCTCGTTTGTTTTAAATAATTTTGCCAGCCCCTGGATGATGGATTTTTGCCTTCAAATAAGGCAGCGGCTTGGGTTTGTTATCACATGACATACAAATAAAGCTCAACTATCTCCAGAAAAACTGCAGAAGTTTTGTAAATTGGCACGACCACGCCCTGCAAAGAAAGGGTGGGTGCATGATGAAACACGAAACCAAGTATGTTTGGTGTACGGAATCGGTTGTGTATGAAATATATAAGCCAAAGTGGAAGGTGCCTATCACCACAATGTCGAAGAAAACAAAGGTGCTTTTCTTGATGTGGATTGCAGTAAATGCAAATACAAATCCAAATCCATGTGTGAAGCATGCACTGTCATCACTAGGAATGCTTGCAAACCTACTCACAAAACCACTGAAGCTGAAGTCATAGATAGCTTAGGTGACACGTATATTGATAAGCAATCTCTTATTCTACCGCTCAAAGCATCATATTATTGAAAAACCACTAAAACGTTCGTCTCCTGCACCTGCCCAATGCATGGCGACTTCGTATATGTTTGCGACTCGCGGTTCCCAATAAACTGCTAGAATTTAGCTTCTGTGTGTGTTCTTTCTTGTCCGTGTGACCTGTTGCGCGATTTTTGTATATTCTGCATTCAAAAAGCTTTTTTCTCTACAACAGTTAGACCTCCTGCACTCAGCTACGTGATCATTTATGTACAGAATATTTCAAGACTGGCCCCTCAAACACGAAACAAATATGTGCGCATGTGCGCATGACTATCCATATAAGCTGTAACTGTTGTGAACACATAAAAAGTCCTCCAAATCTCTCTTTGCGATTTATAATAGTTTTCTATAATGTTACGTTATATTTTTATGCCATTTTATAACCGCTAAAAAGGGAGGGCACTTACTTTCCGCGACATCATAGGCATATAGTTATTAGTGAACAATGGCCGGAAAGTAGTCTGAAAAATTAGAAAGAAAACCTCGTGTTATTTTATCGCCGAACAGCCTAGAGGGTATAGGTGTTAGCTTTCAAACAGGCCCGGTTTCAAAAAATTCACCGACAGACAAACTATCGACTAACGCCAAGAGAAAGTGGCGCCATCCTCATACTCCTGGAACAGAGGCTTTTGTAGTAAAGGGCTGTCAACCTGGCCACCGGATTTTTAAACGTTATAAAATATCACTCTTCAGATTATATTTTACTAAACTTTACGCTTTACTTTCCGCCTCATTGCTTTCCAGACGAACTTGAGAGCACTGAAGCAACTCCAAAGCAGCAGGTTATGACGGAGCATTGACCTCTTTTTCAGCCAGACAAAGAGAAAAATTCATTACTATTCAGTCGATATTCAACTTCATATTCTCAGTCAATTATGCGCTCGTCTCGCTGTGAACCACTGCTAAAGAAAAATCGGGTTCCTCATTTTCTGCCGCATATGTTTATTTCCCGGCTACCGAAGGTAACCTTTAGAGGGAAGTCTTTTTTTTATCGATTATACTTCAAGCATGACCCGAGAAGCGCTCTGTATTCTGTTGGTAAAAAGGAAAGTAAAATGATCCAGTTGGCTTAAAAGGTCATGAATAAACTGATGATAATCAGGAGGCACAAGCGTATTTTTTTCCGCACTTGGGTCGGCCTCGGGTCGACGCCTTTTCGATGTGGTTTCGGTTCATTTCTAGGCTCAACAGCTGTTCCAGTCTGAATTTATTCATACGTCCTAATGGTGGTAACAGAAACCAACAAAAACCACAAGACGCTCTTCAGGTTTGCCTTTAATAAGCTTTCGTTTAATCATTAATCAATTTAGTAAACACATGACAAAAATGAAATTTTGCTGCGAGCTATACGCTCAGTCGACTGAATATTTGAAAGCTGACAAACAATGCGCTCCATGAAAATAACACTCGTCAGAAGACTATCAACTCATATAGAAAAGAATTTTCTGCGTTTCTTTTAATTTTCTAAAAAGCAGGGTGATCAAGGAGAAGCAGGCTTCGATTTCCTTTTCGTACTAAAGTCATATGATCAGCGCCTTTACAGTGAAGATTGAAAGTATTTTCAGCTTTAAAGGGACGCTACATATAAACTGAAGCTTGTCCGGACAAATTAGTTACCACTTTCTATAGGAGAGCAACTACGTTCACTGAAAATTGAGCTTTTATAATCAACAATAGCGTAAAAATAAAGGATACGCCAAGAGAGACCATTTTCACAGCGGCTGTAACGTAACGTGTGGTTTTAAGAGGCTCTCTAAGCCTGAAAGAGCTCCCAATAAGACGAAATAAAGAATTACGCACCTGAATAAAGAAATAGTTTCTCGCCTCGGTGGTGACATTTTTTTAAACTACGAACTAGTCAGGAACCCGCCGCGGTGGCTCAGTGGTTAGAGCGCTCGGCTACTGATCCGGAGTTCCCGGGTTCGAGCCCGACCGCGGCGGCTGCGTTTTTATGGAGGAAAAACGCTAAGGCGCCTGTGTGCTGTGCGATGTCAGTACACGTTAAAGATCACCAGGTGGTCGAAATTATTCCGGAGGCCTCCACTACGGCACCTCTTTCTTCCTTTCTTCTTTCACTCCCTCCTTTATCCCTTTCCTTACGGCGCGGTTCAGGTGTCCAACGATATATGAGACAGACACTGCGCCATTTCCTTTCCCCAAAAACCAGTTATTATTATTAACTAGTCAGGAAGAAAAACTCAACATGAAAACCAAAATTAATGCAAACCCACGCCTGTTGCCACCAAAGACCGCCCATTCGGTATACATTTCGTTTTTTAAACGCGTTGCACGCTTTGTGGAGCTACATCCATGTACTCATATTTTGCTTCGTGAGCCAGCATGCAAGCATGCACGTATGCACTTTTGTTGTCTACGTGGCACACACAATACTCTATGAAAATGAAAAATTCTGTCAGTACATTTTCCTTGCTTTTTTCAATTCGTAGAAAGGCACTGATTTTTTCAGCTCGCTCAAGTGAACGCGCAGCACTTACCAGAACCACAAAGGGGCAGCTACACTGTACGTGCGATGCAAATGCGCACAAAAATCTGTGAGATGAAGCACAATTTTTGTATGGAGCACTTACAAACACCCTCACCTCTTTTGCTGTCCACACAAGCAACACGAGTCAGGCAGCGTCCTGCAGTTTGTTCGTGTTAGGATAACTGTTAGGTACAGTACAGCAAGCTTCCGTGTAAGAAAGAAATGTTTAATGTCAGGATGGGTGTAGAGGTCGGATACAGAAGTCCCTTCGTTTGGTGTATTCAAGCGTACACTGACCGAAACGTAAAACTAAGTGCTACTAATTAAAACTGTCGTCAACGTAAAAAATTATCTTTAGCTATTTGAGGTCTTATTTCTGTTGTATTTTTTCATTTTTAATTTGTATTTTTGAATGGAGAAAACAATTTTATCTGTACCGTGCTGTTTCCCTCGCGTGCAGGTTGAATGGGGCCTTCAACCTAGTCAGATGCAAGAAAGCACCTTTTGTTCTGTGTGCTTTAGTTTCTGTATGAGGAAACTGAGAATAAACTTCAAACTTAAAACTTAAAACTTCAAGCCTGTTATGCCACAGTGGGACAGGGGATCAACATAGACGTAAACAGTGAAGATTGGTCGGTGGTGGCACCATATTAATGGGACACATCCAATGTGCAAGATACATGCTTTATTTGCCATTGGTGACACATTGGTGACATTGGTGAGTCCAATAAAGTTAATCGCAAGAGAAGGCTGGAGTACTGAGTAAATTAGAAAATAAGGTGGTGGTCAGGACAGATGTAAGTGAAACTGGTGTAGGTGAAACATATGCATTTTATTGATTAAAGAAATCAGAATTAATGCAGTGGCAGAAAAAACCGCAATAAGCTGGTAGAACTGAAGTGCACTGCAAGTGATGTGCACAAAATTTAAGCCTGCTGAAAAATTAGCTCGGTCTAAAAAATAAAGATAAACTATATTGCTTCTTATTTTCTTTTGACGTTCAAGCAAAATTTCGGGCAAAGTCGGGTGTAGAAAATACTTCCTTTCTGCAAAGTATCACCGGAGGCAAATTTGTTTTTGATGCACAAGAAAATTTATAGACTGCTGCAGGAAACATGATGGGCATGACAATATTAAGTGATAAAAACCCACACACAACAGTGTCACAGAGGCAGATTTTTCCAGGACCAAGACAAGTTGCAACGTGTAAAAGAAGTGCGATGTGGTATATGCGCGCATTAATACTGGTCATTTCACGAAGTGGCAAAGCCAGTAGATTGCTGTGTTGAACCAAAGGATAGCAACGCGTCCATTGATGGCCCACTCACACAAAGGTATATAGGGTGAACAGATTGTTTGGGATTTTTGTCAGATTCGCCTAACAGCAGTAGCAGCAGCCAAGAAGAAAAGTGCAAGTAAGAAGGCCGGTAAAATTGGGGCCTAACACAGCGAAACTGATCGGACAAGCACACAGAGGCATTGTATTTCATTCATACAAGCTTGGCAGATAACAAGCATGAGAGAGTTGCCTCACTTTTTCCTCGGAGGAAAACTAGTGGATTGCTGTATCTCTACACGTACCATATAGAAGCAGCAGTAGAAAACAAGCACAGAGACAAAGAAATGTCGGGGGGGCGAAGCCTGCTTTCCTCTGTGGGCACACAGAAATGACACATTAGGGGCCTCCTATGGGATGAACAGTTGCCTACAAGATCAGACTGCACCGTGAGAAAGACGTGGTAAAGGAATGCATACACAATCCTATATTTTGCGCATGTCAAGAAATCTCACTGAAGTAGTAATCACGTCGCATAGCGCAAACTTTTAACAGACATCAAAGCAAACTTGAAGTAACTTGAATGCTCTGGTGGCAGGAGAGAAACATTTTGGTGACCGTCTGTTTCACTGCACTGAAGCATTATGCATAAAGAAAGCACACAATGCAGTACGTCAAAAATTGGCAACTCTTCAGCAGCGTTAAAGCATGTGTTTAAGCACATATCCAGGCAGTTTGCAGACGGCAGGTGAAAAGTTCATTGAATGCTTCCTGTTTCGTGAATAACTGTAGCTTCAGAGAAAACCCTGCCCTGCACATCAAGCCAAACCCCGTCATTGCACACTCTAGCGACAAACTGAAAGTAAAATTTGTTTTTGTTTAAAGACCAGCACAACAATCATAGATTTGAACAGCTTTCCTGCAGTGTGCAATCAAACTTGAAGCATAAAAATATTCATATAGACTGATCATAGTATGACTACATGTGAAAACTATGGCAGTGCGTCCTGCAGATGAGTGCGGATGCATGGATTCTGTCACACAGTGCAAGCTGTGATCATCTTTTAAGAGAACCCTGTTCCATATGGACACAATTTGATACCTTTAAAGACGCCTGATGCAACCCTTCCAAAGAATGATGCCCTGCTTGAAAACCACTCTAGCTGCGAGGTGAAAGATGTTCAGTCTTAATAATAATAATAATTGGCTTTTGGGGAAGGAAATGGCGCAGTATCTGTCTCATATATCGTTGGACACCTGAATCGCGCCGTAGGGAAAGGATTAAAGGAGGGAGTGAAAGAATAAAGGAAGAGAGTGTCGTAGTGGAGGGCTCGGGAATAATTTCGACCACCTGGACATTTTAACATGCACTGACATCGCACAGCACACGGTCGCCTTAGCGTTTTGCCTCCATAAAAAAGCATCCCCCGCGGTCGGGTATTTTCCAGCACATGACTACCTAGGAGAGGAGTGATGCACAAAAGCGGCACATAATACAGACTGTCACCTAGAAGGCAGTCAACAATGAGTGCACTGCAAGTTTCACGCATACAATACAAAAGGCTTTCAAATACGTTACATTACAGGGCTGTAATTCTCAAACTAAAGTTTCCCTTTATAACTTTAAAGATGGAAAAAGTCACTAGTACCCAAATAAACTGCTTTCGAAACAATAATTTTGATTGGTTATCAATATCAACATGATAGAGGATGTAAAACACAGAACTATGAAAGCAGCTTGACTACGGCCTTGCCCCACCAAATGCAAACAGCGGGTGCTTGGTGGCAGATGTACCAGTTTGATAGGTATAAATAATTAATACGTATTTATTTTTATTGTGTTGCTGTGACGGCAACCGCTAAAGGCACATGGTAGGGGACGGCTCAAGGCTTACTTTACCTCAAAATATTTAACTGCATCAAAACCACAGTACACGAATGCTTTTGCAGCTGCACCTATCAAAATGCAAATGCTAAGTTATTGTGCTTGTGCGCAATAAAAGAAAACCATAGACATGCAGCAATACTAGTAGTCACCCACACCCGCATATTGTAGTAATCTGAAAATTAGTAATGTGTTGTGCTCTATAGTCATGCTATTTTGCTGGTTATCTCTTCCGGTTATCTACATTAGGCTACCTTGCCCAATAATCTACAAATAAATGTAGCATGATATTCTTAGTTGTTTGCAAGTGAGCAAAAACGGATAGAAACCTGAGGGGCTTGTGATCACACATGTGAAGAAAGCCACCAGCCATCAACATAAAAAGCCCTGCATTCAGCCATCTGAAGAAAGTCAAAAGCCATTGAAACCAAGGAAAGCTAACGTATGTCCTTGAGCTTTCCATAGTATCGATGGATGCTGCTTTTCTTCAGATAGCTGTATGCAGAGTAATTGCAATGGTATTAAGAGTTCATCGCGTCATGCATGCCACAGCATACTGGGCTCAACATTCCGAAGATTTCAATGTGAAGCATAGGGGAGAACGAAAAAAACAGAAAAACAGAAAACGGTAAACAGGAAAAAAGGGGTGCACACACATTATGAACTACCCTTATCCATGCGACATATTTCAATCGACGCCCTTAAAGTCTGATACATGTTTTGTAAATTGCTGGTGGTTGCTGAAACGGTGCGGTGCATTCGGAAAATTGGTTTTTGCGGAAAGGAAATTCCGCAGTATCTGTCTCACATGTCGGTGGACACCCGAACCACGCCGTAAGGGAAGAGATAAAAGAGGGAGGGAAAGAAGAAAGGAACGAATAGGTGCCGTAGTGGAGGGCTTAAGAATAATTTCAACCACTTGGAGATATTTAACGTGCACTGACATCGCACAGCACACGGGTGCCTTAGCGTTTCGCCTCCATCGAAACGGAGCCGCCGCGGCCGGGTTCGAACCCGGGAACTCCTGATCAGTACATTTATGTTTACATTCTCGGCAGTGCGGAACTACATTTCGAGTGGTGGTATTTCTAAAGAATTGTTATTCTCTCTCAGGTGCTCGCTGAAA
This sequence comes from Amblyomma americanum, assembly GCA_030143305.2. NCBI lineage: Eukaryota > Metazoa > Arthropoda > Arachnida > Ixodida > Ixodidae > Amblyomma > Amblyomma americanum. Next base: position 243,021 of record JARKHS020034845.1, read on the forward strand.
CAACAACCTAATGACAGTGGTCTGAGAAAGTTCAAAAAATGCCGCTGGGAAGGGAATGCGGTAAACAGCAACTCTTTGCCCCGCCGCGGTTGCTCAGTGGTTAGGGCGCTCGACTACTGATCCGGAGTTCCCGGGTTCGAACCCGACCGCGGCGGCTGCGTTTTTATGGAGGAAAAACGCCAAGGCGCCCGGGTGTTGTGCGGTGTCAATGCATGTTAAAGATCCCCAGGTGGTCGAAATTATTCCGGAGCCCTCCACTACGGCACCTCTTCTTCCTTTCATCTTTCACTCCCTCCTTTATCCCTTCCCTTACGGCGCGGTTCAGGTGTCCAACGATATATGAGACAGATACTGCGCCATTTCCTTTCCCCCAAAAACCAATTATTATTATTATTACACAATCGACCATCCTCTCCGCTGCGGTAGCGTCTGGGCTCTTTACATCCTGGTTTAACAGAGACGACGCAATGCAAAATTTGACTGCCCTTTCATACATTCCGCTAGGGACGGCCACAACCATTTGTATTGTTTTGGCTTTATACCTTCTTTTGTTTTCTAGCCCACATGCGATGCCTAAGCCTGTTTATTTTCTCTTAGGTTTTGGGAGAATGCAGACTCGGCCTACCGGTGCGTAGCCGTAATTATAAAGAAATGTAACAAGAAAACTTGGGGTGTATCGTCGGCTGCAATGTGTTCAATCTGAGGCATGTATGCTGTTAATGGCATGATATGCGAAACTCATTCGATGTTCGCACCATACTGTATCTTTAGGGTCCTTCATTCAAATTGAGTTTCGTGTTATCCCCAGTTCATCCTCATTGCTGTCACACCGGCTAGGAGAGCGCCAACTGTGGCTGTGATCTTCTTTTTGAGGTCACCGACACAATTTTTGTCCTCCTAGCCAATGTGGCAGTAGTGGGGATGAACTGGGGATAACACGAAACCGGTTTTCCTCGCATGAAAGTTTTACAAAATGATTTCGGATAGAGGTCGGTTTAAACCTGACTTCTATTTCAAAATTTGCCTTTCTCAAATCTATTTCCTCCCCGCCGCAGTGGCTCAGTGGTTAGGGCGCTCGACTACTGATCCGGAGTTCCCGGGTTCGAACCCGAACGCGGCGGCTGCGTTTTTATGGAGGAAAAACGCTAAGGCGCCCGTGTGCTGTGCGATGTCAGTGCACGTTAAAGATCCCCAGGTGGTCGAAATTATTCCGGAGCCCTCCACTACGGCACCTCTCTCTACATTTCTTCTTTCACTCCCTCCTTTACCCTTCCCTTACGGCGCGGTTCAGGTGTCCAACGATATATGAGACAGATACTGCGCCATTTCCTTTCCCCCCAAAACCAATTATTATATAAATCTATTTCCGATCTGAAAACAATTCACATGAGCAGCAGAGAAATAAGGTCAAAAAAGGGGCAGGGTTTTAGCACAGTTAAGCCGAAGAGACTTGCGAAAGCCTGTGTTTAGCCTGCTTCGCTCATGGGTTTTCTTTTCTGGGTTGTCGGCATGTCTGGCGACGATATTAATAATAATAATAATAATTGGTTTTGGGGGAAAGGAAATGGCGCAGTATCTGTCTCATATATCTTTGGACACCTGAACCGCGCCGTAAGGGAAGGGATAAAGGAGGGAGTGAAAGAAAGGAAGAATAGGTGCCGTAGTGGAGGGCTCCGGAATAATTTCGACCACCTGGGGATCTTTAACGTGCACTGACATCGCACAGCACACGGGCGCCTTAGCGTTTTTCCTCCATAAAAACGCAGCCGCCGCGGTCGGGTTCGAACCCGGGAACTCCGGATCAGTAGTCGAGCGCCCTAACCACTCAATAATAGTATTAGTCGACGAAGTGAAGACGACGGTATGCAATGCACGTCGCGCGAGTGTGGTGCGTTTAACACGACACCTGATCGGCTGCGGCGATAGCCTATAGTGCTATCGTGCAGAGGCCAGCGAAGCTGATCTGTTCGCGCCCGCCGCGGGTTCGAATCCCATAATAATCCATAACAGCGCGACAGACGGGACACAGAAGATAGGACACAACACAGAGCGCTGACTCACAAATCACTAGTTGTGAGTCAGCGCTCACAACTCAAAACTCACAAGTTGTGAGTCAGCGCTCTGTGTTGTGTCCTCTCTTCTCTGTCCCGTCTGTCGCGCTGTTATGGATTATCGTGAGCACCAACTCGCCCAACATATGGTATTTTCGAATCTCAGTCGCGGCAGCATTTATTTATGGTTCGGCCAACTTAATATAACCATCCTACCTTAATTTGAATCCTTCTCGGGCATAGCAACGTTCGAATAATGAATTCAGTCGAACCGTAACCATCGAAACCTGCACCACCGAGACAGGGCATCATTATTACATCACATCCCAACCTAGAGCAAGCTGAGAGACCAAGCCGCCGCTGCGGAGAGACCGAGTTTGACTTCAACCATCTGCAATATATTTGAACGTCTTCCGACATCGCACAGCACACGGGCTTTATGCATTTCGCCTGCTTCAAAACGCGGCCACCGCGACCGAAATTTGGTCCAGCAACCTGGAACCCAGCAGACGAATTTTATAGCCGCCAGCAGTCCCGACAGGTGGAGCCATCGTTCCAAAACCTACACCTCGCTTACCAAAGCAATTGAAATGACATGTTGCGCGCAACAATTGCCAACTACTAGACTATAACCGCTTTACAGATTTATGTGCCCTCATTCGGCCCCGCATGGCTTCAATGGGCGAAAATGTCAGCAACTACGTAAGAATAAGAACGCTGAAAGCCTGAGGGGAAGCTAAAGAACTGACCACTTGTTGCCATGCCTGCTTAAGGTGAGGTTTTCTCCATACGAGCCGTGCAGGTTTGCTAAAGCTGCCTGTATGCGTTGCTGAATTCTCCGTTGACTTTGCCATTGCATGAAGCCCTCTATGCTCAAAGGTGTGACTGGTGCATGCACTAGTCCACGCCGTTGCACACCATGGACTGCATGAATCCGCTGTGCGGCAGTTAGATAACTCTGCTAATGCTATAATAGAATTGGTAATTGGTAAATTGGCATTTGAATAAAGTAAATGACACAGTAACTGTCTCACATGTCTCAGTGGGCACCCGAACCGCGCCGTAAGGGAAAGGATAAAGGAGGGAGGGAAAGAAGAGACGAAGAAAGAAGTGCCGTAGTGGAGGTCTCCTGAATAATTTCGACCACCTGGGGATCTTTAACGTGCACTGACATCCCACAGCACACGGGTGCCTTTCGCGTTTCGTCTCCATCGAAACGCGGCCGCCGCGGTCGTGTTCTAACCCGGGAACTCCTGATCAGTAGACGAACGTCTTAACTACGGAGCCACCACGACGACTGCTATATTACTCAAATAATTCGCATTTTAAGAAAGCTGCGAGAAAAGTCTGATTATTACAAGGTTGCCAATTAAAATAGCGCCAGACTAGCGCCATCCGAATTTCGAAGAATGTTAATACATAGTGCATATTGCCGTCCTACCTCTATCCTTACATACTATCGCTCCCCCTTTCTTTCCCTCTTCCTGTACTTCTATTCCCGCTAGCCGCAGCTCAGGTGCTTCAGGTTTCGATGGCAGATGCCACGGCTAGCAGCATCTTTTCCTTCCAATGTTATTTTTATTACTAAACAGCCACTAACAACCAAACAACATCAAAACTTTAAAGCTGAAGACCAATATATTAGAACCGTCCAAGGGGGGAGGGGTGCACAGGCGGTTAATACCTGTGTTGCACCGCAATACTCGTCATTTATTGCAGACTCCTGGCCTCACTTAAAGCACTTGACCACAGGCAGCAAACTCTATAGAGCTACCACCAACGCACAATAAGCAAGGACATTCTCTGTATGTCTAGAGGAGGTGTAAGCTCTAAATTTATTGCAAGAAATGCGTAGTATATTCCAGGACGGCTCATAGACCGACAGACCGCGGTAGCGGCATTCGAGTACCGGCACTCGGGAATCGGGTAGCTCCTGGCTGCTGGAGGTGTCACCGCCTTCTACCACTTCTGTTCATCAAGCGTAGCAGCACGCCGGTATCACTGACTGCTTTCGCGCCCTAAGGATCCGACGTTTAGATGAACAGCATGCTTATAGCGTTCCCTCCTGTGGTTACCATGTCACTGCGTTCAGCCGCTACTCTTTCGTCTTTGGCAGCGCGGTTACCGTCTGCTTTCCATGCTTGACGCGCCATAGCGCTCGCCCGTTAATCTTCGGCCTTTGCAACACCTTCATCCGCATTCGCCACCTTCCCAAGTTCGAGCAGGACAAAATACAATTGCTTTGGGCAGACAGGTGGGCATTCCTCTGTCTTCACTGATTCAGTTGCATTGTACAGTCACCACGACAGCACTACTACTGTCGAGCGTTTGCAACCGCACAATGATGACAACACGACTGTCAAGAGCAAGTACTGTTTACATAATGCAAGACCTAAAAATGACTGTGGTAATGGCCAAATTCTCTAAGGCTTCGGGAAACGAAGCTGCTATATTTGAGCCGGCGTCTGTTGGAATCCAGCTTGGGGTTCTGGGATTAAAATTTGATGCTCTGGTAACTATTCGGTTGGTTAATTTCTAAATGTATCCGCATTATTTTTGGTGGCACCTTTGCCCACGTTTCGGCGTGATATTCGCCTCATTTAAAAAAAGAATGGTAGCTACAAGTGCTGGATACATAAAAAACGTAACAATTGGTATTCCGCAGACGATAGCGTAATAGCTGCCTCAAAGCACAATGCGGATGTTAATGTTAACATGTTGACGGGTGGGTAAGCGGTACCGGTTACGGAAGTAAGCAAATTGGGTGTCGATGCATAACGCATTCTCAGGCGAGGCTTAGCCCCTACCTGCTTTCCGAAGTCTTTCAGGCTTGCCGAACTTTATCAGTTGAGAAGGAAGAGAAAGAACGTCATTTCATTCGCCGATATTTTCTTCGTTGTTAAGGAATCTAGCTCGAAAATTTAGGCGGTAGGTTGACAAGTGATCGAATATCTGTAGCTCGTACATTGCATAACCTGAGCAAATATATCCGTTCATGCTCCGTTTATCTGCAATCGGAGTATTTATTCTGCTGCACAGAACAAAAACGAGTGTTCCGGATCTGTATTTTTCGCTTCATTGGCTGAAAAAACGTTGTCGCGCTCAACAGGCCTATCTTGTTGCTATCAGCGCAACTAGATATAGCCCTGCCAGAACATTCCTGCTAGCTCTCGTCTGCAAGTGCGACCCCTCTACCCGACGAAATGTGACAAACGAAAGGTACAAAACACACCTTCTCGAGAGATTTAGAAGAGATAGAGTTCACTATATGCTAATGCACTGGCCTCTGTGGCCAAAGTGTTGTCGCGTTTCTGCCTTGAAACTCAATTAAGAAAACCACTTCCTCACTCCACGTCTGAGCTGCCTTCTCATGACACCACACAGTCATCTTTCTTCGTTTTATTTTCTAAAACGATTCGTATATGTGGCACAAGCGTTACCACCGAATCCTTTTTAGACGAGCTTCATGCTACTGTTTCAAATCTTCGGCTGAACGTCTGCCGAACATCCTGATGCTGAACATCCAATGATCAGTATTGAAACTACGTTTCACCATCCCGCCACTAGTCTGCGAACAAAGGCCAGTGAATGCATTTCTAATACAGTCCGCTCTCATGGGTGACCACATAACCGGACAAAAGGAAAGGGGATATGGAGCCAGCGAGAATATTGCCATTTTGCATGTATTAGCCCGGATCAGTAGCCGAGCTACCTAACCTTTGTAGTGCTGTTGGTGTCTTAAACACATTGTGATATTATGAGCCGATGACCATAAACCGGCAAATATATTTTCGCGTGTATATTGCCCCGTAGGGTTGCCAGGATTGCACAAGGAATAGGTAGAAGCCATTCATTTTTTTAGAACTTTCCCCTTATATGACAAAGTGTGCTTGTCACAAGTGCCAAAGCCCCGCTTAAATATCTACATTCTTTGACTGTAACCCTGCCAGCATACCCTAAAGGTCACATAGTTGGCCTTTCTTCGCGTTTTCTTCCAAGCAGAACAAACGTTTTGCAAATAACTGAACTGCACGTCATTTTGACATTCCTGTGCGTTCAAAAAGTCACGTTTTTTTGGTGGTGCAGAACACAGATTACATATTTTCCCGAAAGCAGGAAAAGTTACATTAAGAAGAGAAAAGTCACATGCTCTTGCGGAAACTCCAAAGCTTTGCCTAAAGATTGCCGACGCGCTCAGGGGCAGGAAAATCAATTTAAAAATCGCTTTTAGAGCGCGGACAATTGTCAACAACTGCACCTCTGCGTGGTACGCTTTTGGTTTCGGGTAGACTAGATTACGCTACCTTCCCTTACCTTATAATTATTCATTCAAGGATGGCTACTGCCGCGACACAGTGTGGGCTTATTGCAGCCAGCAAAGCTAAGCCTTGTCTATAAGATTTAAAAATAATACCAGCGAGCACTTGAAATAGTGCAGGCATACAATATCGCAGAACAAAGTGGGAAGGGCCTGAGGAACGCTTTCGTTGCTCTCGCCGGCTGAAGAAAAGTTTTTGAAACTCATATGCGATGGGAAATTCTGTTCTCGTGTATTTTTGTTCCACTCTGTTCCACTTTTGCAGCTCCGAGTTTGTGATCTCAGTTTTTTTTTTGCTAGTTTCAGTGTAACCAGAAAGTTTGTTTTCAAGAAATTGGAAAGTCCTCATTGATCGAGAGCGTAGTGACGCAGGAAAACAGTTTCGCTGAAAAGAAGCAAGTTGTAGGGCGAAATCGAGCTGTCGTTCGGGTCGTGAGCCGGATACGCTACCTCTACATCACTGAGGAATGTTTGTTCTGTGAGAAACATGGAGGCCTTGTACGTGCACCTCACATCCCGCTGAAGCAGAAATACATTACAGAAACACTTAGTTAATTAGTGTCACTGGTTAGTGTACCTTTTAATATGGTCAATAAGTAATGTGTAATAAAGCAGTTTATGATGAGAACAACTATCTCAATGTCTGTGAAAAGGTGCACCAAAGAACCGCCAAGCAGCGCTAGAGATCCTTTAAAGTTATTGCTTCATACTCCTAAGAACTTGTGCGTTCTGTGTTTATGAGTTGCTGCATTAACTGATACAATCGTGTGACTTACAGCGAACTTTTTACTGTGTGTGACCTCACTGTATTCATTCCCCTCCTCCTACAATAATGCTTTTCTGGCAATGTAGACCTAACGAATTATTAAATAAATAGGCCGGGCGAGAGCAGCCTCATGACGGAGACCCCACTTTTCCGCAGGTCGCCCTCCAAGAGCCGTTTAGAACCGTCCGCCAAATCGACTTTGCGATCTAGCCCCAAACAGCAGAGTTGTATTTATTTCTCTCCGCCCCAATTTCGAAAAAAGCATTCTATCAGCTTCTTTTGCAGCGGCCGCTTCCCGCTTGACGTCATGTCATCGAGACTTTTATTGGCTAATGTAAGGGTTCACGCTGTTTTGTTTTAAACTGCGCGCATGTTTTCTCACAAACGAGGCACCCATAGTCGGCGTTCCACTGTAGACGGAAACATAGCATGGAAAAATGCCACTCTCTTATTGGGGCCACAGGACACGGCACTATCGCAGAGAAACATTAGGCCTTTACGTGAGTGTACATGACACTCATTCACAGAACAAGCAAATATATAGGCTTTCGAAAGAAAGAAAAAATTTAGAACAAGGGCAAGTTTCCTCTGCATGCAAATAGAGGGCCTTTACTCATCATTGCAAAAGCCGCGCCACTATGGCACCAAGCCTACTCCAATTCTTATCTACTAGAAACAAAAAAATACTTTGAAAACAACTCGTTCTCTTAAGGCTAACAGAAAATGGTTTCGCGCCACACGTGTCCGCATCTTTTATGATCATGTACTCCTCAAACAGCTCTCGAAATATCGAATTAAATGGGTAAAAATATTCAGTTGAATCAAAATGTGGCAGACTTGGAGAACTTTTCCAATAATATGCGTCTGGTAGGCCGACACCCCACCTTCCAATTATTTGCAGTGCTATTAATGTCGCTCTTTATAGCACTGGCCAATCTTTGTCTTAGGTATTTTTTGCTTCAAGAAAAGGGAACGTTGTAGCCTTTTCTGGTAGATTATCGTGCTACCATCTATCCTCCTCCCCCTCCTCTTCTCGCTTCGTAACCTACAGTTCAGGTTCTTCCGCACGGCGCCGCACACTCTGCATTAAAAAACTTCGTGGCCAGTAAACCATTTGCTTTAAAATTGGTTTTTGGGGAAAGGAAATGGCGCAGTTTCTGCCTCGGTGGACGCCCTAACCGCGCCGTAGAGAGAGCAGGAGACAAATAGGAATGGAAGGCCGAGATGTTAACCAGTAGGTGTTCTGGTTGTACCCTGTACTGGGGAAGAGGAATGATGGGACTGAAACGGGGAAAGAGAGAAGGGGCGGGGGGCACTGTCAAAATTGTTCCCTCAAGCTAGACGTTCTCGGGAAGCAAAACAGTGCCTTGTAGGCATTGAAGGCAATCGATTGCTGCGACCACGGTCACAGGATCTCATCCTCATTTCAAGAACGAGGATCAAGGCGCTCCAGGGCACAACGCAGTGTACGTCTTTCGGTCCGCAAAACAGGGCACTCATACAAAGCATTGTACAATTGTCTCTTCGCAGCCACATCTTTCACAAGCAGGGCTGTCGGCCATCCTAATCCGGAACGTTTATTCTTCTGTGAATGCAACACCCAGCCTAACACAGTAAAGCAATGTTTCTTCAGGACGCGGCATATTGTGGGGAAGAAGGCTCAGTGCATGGTCCAGTGCCCTGAGGCGATGCTTGAAATACTGGCCAGTGTTCTACGCAGAAAGTGTGAGTTCCAGGGCCAAGCTGCGCAGCTTAAACGCTCCGTGGGCTTTTTTATAAGAATGCAGGCTTGAGTTCCGTCATTGTGGCCAGATCGGGCAGCCTAGTCCGCGTGGTTGTTGTCTTTGACGCCGCAGTGTCCTGGCAGCCATTGAAAAATGATATAATGACCTGTCGATATGGCTCAGTTGTACACCTCGCGAATCTCGGCACCCCGCAGCATAAAGCAGCTTGCAGGCATTGAAGGGCTGCTTTGAAATCATTGAAAACTGACCATTCATGTCGGGGTTCTTGGCTGATGAAATGAACTGCAGCCTGAAGGGCAGCTAGTTCCGCATCAGTTGATGAAGTGTGATAGGTCGTCTTCACCTTCATGAAGATGGACCTCGCCGGGATCACCACATACCCCGTGGAACTGGTTGAGTTGACTGAGCCATCTGTGTTGGCATGGATGCAGTGACTGGTTAGAATGCAGATATTCCAACGAGATCTGATTATGAACAGCCAGTGATACGCCAGCTATCTTCTTATTTCCAGATAGAGGTGCACTCGAGGTTTATGTAGACTCAATAAGGATAAACACTTTCTTGAGGCAGGGGTGAATTGTGATAGAAGATAGGCACGATGATCATCAAAGACTTTGAAGAATGCAGTATGTGGCCTAATTACTGGAAGAGTTGCAAGATGATGACAGGGGGCCCGTGTGTGGTGCCGAATATGTGCTCTCATGGTGTCAAGAGGAAGATATGAAGTAGTTGGATGCTCACGAGCGACCACAGTCGCTGCTGTAGAGGCACAGTTAGGCAGTCCAAGACACATACGGAGAGCTTGCGCTTGCACACTTTCAAGAGTCCGGACGTTTGTCTAATGTTACTGAATATTGGAGAGTTGTACCACAGCTAGAACAGAAAGGGTGAACGGTACAATTTTAGCCCCGAGCGCATTGATACGCCCCAGGACTTCCCGCTAAAGAAGCAGGGGACATGGACAATCGCCATCAGTCACCTTCTCATGTTGTGCAGATGAGGGCTCCATGAGAGATCCTTGTAGATGATTACATCAAGGAAACGATGAATTATCTCATAGGGGACAGCTTAGCTATTGATGCATGACGAAATGCAAGATTCTTTTGCGTGCGAATGTCCCAAGTGAACACTTCTAGGTCAAAATATTGAGGCCCCGCAGACAAAGCTAAGACGTCAATATAGGGGCCGCCTTCTGAAGTCTCGCACAACCTTCGGGATGAGCCACACTTGAAGCCCAAATACAGATATCGTCTGCGTAGATGAAGATCTGAGCAGATTGTGACATAAGTTCACCAAGCCGACAAGAGCAATGTTGAAGAGAATTGTGCTCCGCACTCCACCCCGTGGTACTCCGCAAGAAGTTCGATGTAAAGGCGTTGGTCCGTCCTCATTCCGGAAAAAGAGCGACCTCTCCGGTAAATAACTGCGTATCTAGCTGTACATGCGGCCTCCGACCTCAACAACTTCCAAGGCATCCAAAATGGCCTAAAGTGTTTCGTTGTCATAGGCGCCCTTGATACCCAAACAAAACGCCACGATCAATCTTTTCAAAATTTTTTGTTGTGGATGGACGTTACTAGGAGCGATACGAAATATATCCAAATTTATGTCTGGGTTTCGACGCGGACGCTCCTGTGTCGACAGTGCGGTTGGCCTGGTAAACACGTTGTAGGAGAAGGGATACAGGAGAGAGTTAGAGAAGAAAGGAAGAAAGAGGTGCCGTAGTGGAGGGCTCCGGAATAATTTCGACAACCTGGGGATCTTTAACGTTCACTGACATCGTACAGCACACGGACGCCTTTTGAGTTTTTCCTCCATATAAACGCGGCCGCCTCGGCCTGGTTCGAACCCGAGAACTCTGGCTCAGTAACCGAGTGCGCTAACCACTGAGCCACCGCGGCTGGTGGAAGCTCGGCCCAGCTTATTAACTGCGATAAGGTAAACTTTTACACCTTGCCTCGCTCCCATATTTTAAACCTGTGTAAGATACTCTGAATATGGCGATAGTCTGCACATGTACTGAAGATGATAAGACACGCTGGAACAGCACGCCATCTCGACACGGTGGAATGGGTGGCTTCTCAAGTTGAGCTGACGCCAGTAAAATCAGCCCCCTTTCAGACCCCTCTGGTGTGCCTAGTCCATAGTAAAACTACGGTCAGGGAAGTAAAGATTATGCAGGGGCAAACAAAAAGAATGAAAAACAATAATCCATAGCCTGCATAGCACGCTTTATTCAATGCTAAAATAAATCAATTGATCCGGAGAGGCACAATTTTGCCTCAGCAAGCCTCTCAGACATCTGAAACACTCGCTGACCAGTTGCTTCATTCACAGAAGAGCTAGGTTAACCGAACTTTCCGTGGACAGCCGATTAGTGTATCGAGATCTGACGCACCCTGACCTTCTTGGCTTCTGCCGAGAACTTTGGCGTACAGGACATCTCCAGCTGCGGCCTGTTCAGCTTTATTTCCAGGTTGATACACACGTTCAGAATTTAATCTGTTCAGTTTCCGCATTCGGCGGGCCCCTGTGTGAGCCACATCTAATGTTTCAGTTCAAGATAAATCAGAATTCTAGTCGAATCGCTCTTACGGTTTTCTAACTGAAGTCACAGATTCGGTCCCACAGGCTGACTTTACGTTTAATGAGGTCATTTAGGGGGCTTCATGCTTAGAATACTTCCTTTTGCATAGGAAAAACAATTCAGAGCAGAGAACATTAGAAAAGTTTTACTTTTGAGCAGTCTCAGTTTTGAGCCCCAAAATTTCTCGAGCCAAATTTTTCTCAATACTTAGTTTGGCTCCGAAATGTATTTTCTATCCAGGTTCCCTCAGCGGACAAATTTTCTTCAAGCGAATGAAAAAATAGGCCTCTGGTATAGGTTTCGGAGACGTTAACCTTTAAGAAGGATGATCGCGTGCGTGACTTATTCCGCACCAAAAAGTTCAAAGCCTCTTGCTTGGTGACAATAGCACATAAAGGTCAGCAAGGACGTTAATCAGATGCAAAAAATCACATAAAAAAGTAACGTCTTTACCAACTATCATTCGCATATGCTTCTGTGTGCGGAGCGGTGCATTGTACCCAAACGCCCTTCGATTTTTATGCACATATTCACAGAAAGATTAGTTTTTCCGCAAGACGACCAGGGTCAGTCTGGCGGATCGAGATGGTAAATGTTTCAAAACTCTAATTCCGGCTTTAAAAATTCCTTCTCCACTCTAGCTAAGCTAATGCTAGCGTTAGAACTTACTGTCAGCACTTGCCGCCCCCTCCCCCTCCTTGTTCGTAATGGTATGCGGTTAACGAGGCATACTCAAGAGCACACTGTTGACTATAGATACTCTTTTTGGTAGTTTGAATAAGTTCGTGCTTTTTTACATTATATAAGGCACCCTGCCATTGCCGTCGTCTCAGACATGCAGGAATTCATAACGGCGAACAATTGAAACGGTATTCGGCTTAAAGGACGCGGCCGCTTTCCTCTATGGAAATTACGACCAGCCTCCGCTCTACAGAACTACGCTTGCGGCTGACAATCCTAACTATATGAGCGCAGTAACCGTTAGAGTGCAAATATATTGAAATATCATGGTTGTAACTGCCAGACCACTAACACGACATTGTCCGTTCTCGTTATTAGCACTGTGTGCAACCATCCAAAAATGCCGATGACTTTTTTGTTTTCTAATCAGGCGCTAGAAGTTCTGAAATGCCATTAACTTGTCATCAATAATCTCATCCAATGCCGACATCATGTGCTGTGCGGTGGATCTTGAATTAGGAAGCATGCTGCACGTGGTGAGACGCGGGCGTCGTACAATTATTTCTTTCTGGAAACAATTTTCAAGAGAAAATTGTTAATGTTATAATATTTATTCCCAATGCCAATAACATGTTCCCTCCTACACCTGGACAGCGTCCCTTTAGAGTAACCAATCAGGTCGCCATTTCCGCCTACAAAATAGCAATAAGCATTTTTCTTAACACCAGAATGATTGTAAAATAAATTTGCTGTTCAAATAGTCACCTTCAGTTTCAGTCTTTCAGTTATCGACTAATCAGACTAGGTGCGTCAGATTCTAAAGATATAAATAGTAAACATCCAGAGTACGGTCGACAGCTTGACAAAATATTGTGTTCCTCACACTGTCGATTGATAAAAAAGGGACTTCAAGTGAACATATCCACAATAAAGAACACAGCAGACGTACTGGTGTAGAGGGACAATACCTTCAGAGGGTCACTACGTAAAAACGGAGCACTCCCACTCATGCTGTCACACATCCTGGCCACATATGTGTAGCATTAATCCATCACCTTTCACGGATCTCGCGATAGCCCACGGTTTTCTGTTTGTACCGGTTTTCTGTTTTAATGGGTTACTTCAGCCGTTCAAGGTGGCCGGCAGTTTAAGTCAGTCGGCGACATCCTACGCTCTCGCCGTGGCCCGGGACTAAACGTGCGGGTACGGGCTGCCGAGAACAGCTTCCCATTTTTCAAGCGTGGGAGATGTAACTAGATCTGCCGGACGCGGATCCTCTGGGCAGTCCCAGATTATGTGGTCTAAGGTTGCAGCCTCGCCGCACAGTTGAAAATACGGATTTACCTATCGGGAAAGATATTAGGATATGCCCATGGGTTTAGCTGCGACCACGTTTGCAACCGCCTCCACGTGGTAGCCTGTTCGCGGCTGAGCGAAACGTGCGGAGGCGGCAGGCACGCTTTGAGCTCCCTGTATAAATTAGTTATGGCCTGATTAGTAATTAGCGTCTCGCCCCTTGGGACATTCGAATCCGAGACCCCTCACCGGCTCAGCTGACAAAACCTCGAGCATACTGGTGAGCGGCCTCGTTCCTTGAAACACCAGCGTGGGCCGCGACTCACACCAGATGCACTTCCTTCCTATCTTTTGGCATCGTACGAAGAATTTTGTACACAGTGGCTGAGATACGTCCCCTCGCGAAGTTGCGAAGGCCGTTAAGAATCCTTACGAATTGTGGTGGTGACTTTCTGAATGATCCCTAGTGCAAAATATTGCAGCCTCTTCGGCCTCTTCCACTCGGTCCGTGACCACCGTTGCCGGTACCCTGCGGGAGATGCTCACCGCGCTCACAGCGAAAGCGTCTTTGCCTGTCATGTTATAACGGGCCGCATCGACATAAACGGCACTATTGTCCCCTCAATACTTTTTGCTTAACGTCTTCGCCCTGACCCTCATCCGGTTTACGCGCTTAATGAGCCGTATGGTCTGCTGGAACGAGGTCGTCAACCTGTTCAGTGTTACTTTGTTGCATTGGTTGGATTGTATAAGCATTACAAGCACCCGTATTGTGTCTACTTCCGGAAATAATGTGCGAAAGCCGATGCACGCGACCGCCACGTACCTCAAAGCGCAATATGTGTGTATATTTACCAAGGGAGCAAGTTATGCGCCTTTCCTTTCCTCAGCATGAACGGAGTATAAACTTTCCTTTATTTTTGAGAAAAGCAAAGGTGCATCTGCTCCGTCATTTTCTGGTTCCTGTGTCCAGCTATATCCTTCCTAAGACCCACCAAGGCCTTCAACGGCTCCAGGAAGGTCCATGGACCCTAACCGCTACCATCTTTTGGATGTGCCCCATGATCTCGGTGAACTACCCGGTGGAAAAGTCTCCGGCAGCCACGCCGCTGCGCTAAGACTCGCCGGTGCGCCGCATTCCTCACTCCCCAGCAGCCCTGGAGGAGCTCGTGGATGTTGAGACCATCAACCAGTTGGACTGGCACCTTGGTGAGCTGCAAACTATGATTCGTACCAATCGAAATCAGACCCCGGGTTTGAATTAGCTCCCAAACAACAGCCCTCAACGGCCTCGCTTCAAGCTAAGCCAAACGCCAGCGACGCCGACGCGCCGCAGAGCCATTCAACAAATTCCACATATCATTGATGGATTGTCTTCACATACCAGAGGCAGCAACCCTATAGCAACTCCCATAATTCGCCCCCTACCCTCCAGCATGGCCCTGTTGACGGGCAATAATCTCTAATTAGGCATCGAACAATGGAACAGCGGGGGTTTCGCTGCAAAGGAGACCCCCTGCTGCAGCTCATCTCTGCTTCCTCCACTCCCCCCGATACAGTAGCACTCCAGGGCGCTGGCACAAATTTATCACTGCCAGGATACGCTCTGGTACCCTCTGACATCAGTCCAAGCCCCATGGTTATCACGTATGTTCAACATTTTGTACCATACACTCGTCATGTACTAACCTCTCCGGCTGCCCACACAATCCTACAATTAATCCCCTCCACTCACAGATCTCATCCCCTCTTCATCATCAACTGTTACCTCCTTCCGAGGCAAACGGTCTCAGATTTCATTGCTCTCATTAAAGCCGCCTCCACCGCTGCAAACAAGGACCCCTCATTACCTTAAGGGACTTTAACTGCGCACATATAGACTGGAGCTACACGTGCACCAACAAGAGAGGAGCGGAATTGTACAACAGCCTTCAGATGCACGGCCTGCCTATATGTAATGATCCGAGCCCATCCACAAGAATCGGCAATAGTGTCACCCCCGAAGCCCCCAATGCAAATAGTCGCTTAGCGCACCTACTAAGAGCACAGAAGAGTATTCTCACTCGCTGGAAAACCCAGAAAGAAAATTGTAAACTAAAACTGGCGGAACTACAAAAACAAATAGAAGAGTACAGTGCCGCTCTCGGTAAATTTAGCTGGCACCAATTATGTGACAGATTAAGATGTAATCTCTCCTCCTCCAGGGCCTGACATCTTCTACGAGATATGATAGACCCCAGTCAAACTAAAAAGCAAACCCACCTTACACTGGAAAGACTTACCCATCCAAATCGATATAATCACCAAGCACCATTACGCCATTCAATCAACTTATACTACTGTGGGCCAAGCAGTATCCTATCACGACTACATAGGCCCCGATCAACCCTCCCTCGACGCCCCCATTATGGAGGTTGAAGTCAGAGCAGCCTTCATTAAGCTCTGAAACTCAACCACGACCAAATCACAAATGTCATGCTCAGAAATCTGGATGACCGTTTTATTTCCCTTCTCACAGAGTACTTCAATCAATGCAGGGAAACGGAGGTGCTATCTGCTGAATGGAAGCACGGGAAAATAATTTGCATCCCTAAACCCAATGTGCCCATTAATGCCCAAAATCTCCGCCCCATATCGCTGACTTTGTGCCTAGGCAAACTGTTTGAGCATGTCATCCTCACCCGTCTCACGCAACATATGGAATCCCATGAACTTTATCCCCATAACATGGCAGGATTTCGAGCCAGCTCTCAGCACAAGACGTTCTGCTGCAGATTTCACACGCTATCCTCAGTCAAGTGTTACATCACACCAGAGCAATCCTTCCATCAGACCTCACAAAAGAATTTGACAAAATTACGTAAAGCGCCATCCTGCAGGGCATACAAGAGCTGCAGTTAGGCCATTAAACCTATAACTATATCCGGGCCGTCCTGAACAGCCGCACGGCTTCCCTGCATATAGATGATATACAGACCCGCTTCTTTACATTTGGTAACATTGGCACTCTGCAAAGGGGCAGTGTTATCACCCTTCCTCTTCAACCTCACCCTCATTACCCTGGCGAAAGCTCTCAGCCGCATCCTGCACTTGGTACACACACTTTACGCGGATGATAAAATGGTCTGGACCACATAGACCTCGGATGGCAACATAGAATTGACGCCTCAGGAGGCAGCTACAGTTATCGCTACCCACGCGGCAAGCATTGGCCTTGACGGCTCCCCCGCAAAGTCAGCCCTCATAATTCGGCCGCGGCGCTTCCCTACTGCCCCCATCACGATTTATCTGCACGACACTCCCATACCGCTAACACCTACTCTCCGTATTCTTGGCCTGCATTTACAAAACACGGGGAAAAAACAACCTTACCCTAAAAGCACTAAAACAGCCCACTAATTCTATCATCCATCTTCTTAGAAGGGATTCACACTCACGAGTGGGTCTGGGCGAAGCAGACAGTTTCAAGGCGCTGCATGCCTTTGTGCTTAGTCGCCTTCTCTACGCCTCTCCTTACCTGAACCTTTCCTTTGCGGATAAAGATAAAATCAATGTTCTAATACGCGTTGGTACCAAAGCAGCACTCAACCCACCAAACAACACTAGAACGGAGATGCTCTTAAAATTAGGAATGCACAACACTATACAAGAACTTATAGAGGCACATCAACACAAGCAGTACCTTCGTCTGGCTGGCACGGAAACACAGCGACATACGTTGGACTCTGGGAGTTCTCATACCCGCACACGCTACAGACTTCATCTCTCTCCCTCGCGCCATGCACGCGATTATTATTATTATTATTAACATAGCCCGACGACTTTTTCCGGGTAAATGGCGATAATAATAATAATTGGTTTTTGGAGAAAGGAAATGGCGCAGTGTCTGTCTCATATATCGTTGGACACTTGAACCGCGCCGTAAGAGAAGGAATAAAGGAGGGAGTGAAAGAAGAAAGGAAGAAAGAGGTGCCGTAGTGGAGGGCTCCTGGACTTTAACGTGCACTGGCATCGCACCGCACACGGGCGCCTTAGCGTTTTGCCTTCATAAAAACGCAGCCGCCGCGGTCGGGTTCGAACACGGGACCTCCGGATCAGTAACCGAGCGCCCTAACCTTTGAGCCACCGCGACGGGTGACCCCAGTCGGGATATCTTGAGGGAGCGGGCACATAAGTCGTCAAAGCTCACACAACAAGCACGCCTCGCCCGTCGAATCTACCCCCTCCCCAACCCCGCCTATCCCCCTCCCAACAAATTCTCTGGAGGCGACTCAAGACCCAAACTCTTCCGACCCCTCAACTTCTATCCACCTTCCGCCCTGTTTCCCCAGGGTGCACTCTCCACGGAGAATCATCGCTGAGGTTTTGACAGCAGTGCGGTGTGGACGCTAGTTTCGGTGCTCTTCGGATTACGCGTGATGGCCATGACCGGACGGACGACTGCGAGAGCCCCGTGACTATGTAAAATAGATGAGCTCTTTCCTTTAATATTTTAAGAGTTTAGATTTAGGGTAGTTTTTAGATCTAGGCTAGTTAGGTGAAGTGCTCGCGAAAGAGCAGGTCAATTACTAAAAGGCCGGGTCTTTTCTGGCCGGCAGCTAGATCTGTAGCGCTAATTTTGGACTTTAGTTTAGAAAGATAGTTATTCGTTTTTTTAGTTGATCAGGTTTTGTGGTAGGCAGAATTTTATTTGAGCACGTGCAAGCGGGTGTTTTTTTTTTAGCTTGTAGATATTCTAGCAATTTGTGGAAGCAATAATCGAGTGTTGCTAAAATGGTCAAGCCACTGAAGTTTAAATGCAAGGAGTGTGAGGCGTCGGTGAATTTGAAGGAAACGAGCTTCGAATCGGTAGATGAGGCCGAAGCCACGAATTTTATGTACAAATGCTGCGTATTAAGTGCGCGCTTGGACAGGGCTGACGAAGCGAACACCAACATAGCGTTCCGTATGGATGTTCTAGAAAGAGAGATACAGGTAGAGAGGGTACAGATGAGCAAACTTCAAGAACAGCTTAGTCAAGTGTTGGACGCAAAAATGGCTGATACGGCCAGGCGAAGCCACATTGGCGGACATTCCAGCATCAGCCACGTGGATGGGGCCTGCACACTGGCATGGACAGCGATAAGGAAGTAGGTCAGGCAGGTTCAGACAGGAACAGTAACGCAGACGTGGCAGCTAGCAAGTCTGGAGGCGATGGAGAGAAGGGTAACAAGCTAACCAGATGAAATGAGGTGATAGTCGCAGATAAGAGGCATCAAAATTTTGAAGTTAGGAGGGAGAAAGAGAATACCCTAGTGCTCAACGGTGGTGACTCAAACATGAGTAGGTGCAAAAGAACTATGATGGAGCGTGTAAAGGGTGATAAGGGAGTAGCAGTAGGGGCATTCCAAGGCAGGACAATGCACGCAGTACTGAGAGAGGCAAAAAGCGATCTTTCTAACAATGTTGCAGAGCGAAATTTGGTAGTGGTAGCGGCGGGTCTAAATGATGTGCTGAATGGTGAAGCCGCCAAAGTAGTGGAAAGATTAGCGGTGGGAGTTGACGATTTAAAGGCGATAGTGGTGTGCACAGTGCCGGAGGTGCAAGGACGGAACGGAGGAGTTTTGAATGACGTTGTGGCTGTTAAATGAGAGATAAGGAAGTTAAGCCAGGCGAAAGAATTTGAAGTGGCAGATATAAACTTGGAAGGGCATAGAGCAGTTTTTGGCAGAGGCTTTACACAAGATGGCATCCATTTTAATGGAAAGCTAGGAACAGAGATCGGATAGTGCCTGGCAGGCTGGGCATTTGCTTTTTTAAGTGGTACACTGCAACTCAAGGCGAAGGGTAGGTAGAAGCAAAGTAGAAAGTGCAACAATGGCGGCTGACCACAACAAAATGGCCACTAGGAGGACCAGGCAGAAAACTGCAAAAAGAGATTTAACACAAGGATCAGGTACGTAAACATGCAAAGCGGTAGAAAGAGAGCGAAATGGTTAGAACTAGAACAGCAGTTAAAGGACGAAAAAGCATGTGTATACGCGCTATGTGAGACACATCTCAGGGATCTAGAAGATCCACCCTTTAGTGATGGCTACGTCTGAGAAGCGAGCAACAGAACGTCAACGGGAGAGGAAGGGAGGAGGAGGAGGTATGCTGATGCATCAAGCAACAAATTGGCAAATAATAAAGTCAACTTGCAAAGAACATGTCTGGGTATCAGGTTCAATCGCCGGTAAAAGGACATGGCTAGGAGTAGTTTATTTAGGGACAGGGGACAAATGCAGGGAAGAAACCAAGGATCTAGTTAAGTGTCTCAATGACGATATAAAGCAGTTTGGAGAAAGTGGAGGCGATATTATTCTGCTGGGTCACATGAATGGCCACATCGAGGATCTGGATGGATGCACATATTGTAACGGGAAGTTGATGCTAGACATCTGTGAGCAACACAACCTACTTATTGTAAATAGAGAAACTAAATGTGAGGGACAGATCACGTGGGAGTCCCGTAACAGGCAAACGACCATTGACTACTGCTTAATGTCTCAAGGGATGTATAGCAAGCTCGCAATAATGTAAATAGGCGAAGAGGGGAAGTACAGCCTCGGAAGTGATCATAAGCGCGTTAGACTACAGTTGGGAGCCCTGCTCAAAAGAGAAATGCAGGGATGTCAAAAAGAGTATGCAAAATTAAATGACGAACAAATAGCGCTAATAGCGGCTGGCATAGAGGAAGCAAAAGAGAAACATACCAAGAAAAAGTGTGATTACAATCAATTAAATATACTCATTAGTACAAAAATAAAAGGTGAAAACCCCTGGAGAGAAGAGGAAGCCACGAAGTTGGTGGAATAAGGAATTTAGAGAGGCCATCGAACAACGACGGTTGGCATCACGGGAACAAAGAGAAGCAAAAAGGGCGCAGTTATCTGAAGAGGAAATAGGCCGAAAATAAGTATCTTATCGACAAAAGAAACAGCAAGTGCTGGTGCTCATCCAGGCTAAAATAAAGCAGTCCTCTCATCACTGGCTGGCTTAAGTTCGCGATGCAACTAAAGGGGGCCCAATAAAATTCTGGAACCATATAAGCTGGCTGGGCAAAGCGAATCGCAGAAAGCAGGAACAGATTCACGATGCCAAGGGAAAATGTTTAGAGGAAGATGACGCTGTGAACTACATTTCATCAGTTATAGCTGAGTCATTTAAGAAAGACGATAGGGTAATCTCCCCAAATGAGTGAGCAACACACGACAGCACAATAGAAAACAGCTTAGAACTGACCAATCTTAACTAGAAAAAGGCGGAACCAAATATCTCAAAATGCACGTCCACAGGTATAGACGACATTCGAATCAAGCTAATGAATGAACTTGGCCCAAGGGGCAGGGGAACGCTGATGAAAGCATTGGAGGCAGTCAACAAATAAGCAAATTCCGCACAGCTGAAACACAGTAAAATGAATTTGATTAATAATTTGAAAGGCGATAAGACGAACATAAAATCCTTCCGACCGATTAAGATAGAATCAGTTACATACAGGCTAACGATGAAAGGTGGTGAAATAAAAATTCAGTCATGGGTAGAAAACAATAGAATCCTCGGAGAACTTCAGAACGGGTTCAGAAGTGGTAGGCGCTTAGATGATAGCCTGTTCTTGCTTACCCAGTGCATAGAAATAGCTAAGGCGGAAAAGAGACCTTTGTATTTAGCCTTCCTGGACATAAGCGGTGCATACGACAACGTGAAAAGTGAACTCCTGTGGAACATATTAAAAGGTGAAGGTGTCGGTCATGAGGTGACTGATTTGCTACAGGAAATATATCGAGAAAATGAAGTTGAAATAACATGGGAAAGAATTAACAGTACAACTGTCGAGGTACACAAAGGATTAAGGCAAGGTTGCCCTCTATCACCGCTGCTGATCAAACTTTATAGGATAAGTATGGAAAGAAGGCTACAAGGAAGCAATCTAGGTTATGATCTATCGTGCAGACTAGGCGGAAAGCTTGTTGAGCAACGGCTACCGGGTTTAATGTATGCGGACGATATTGTACTGCTAGCAGATAGCCAGGAAGATTTTCAAACATTGTTCAATTGCTGTGGAGACGAAGGAGACAGTCTGGTGGAAGGAGAAAGTCAGGTGTGATGATTTTCAACGATACAACTGATCAGGAGCTTACACTAGAAGACCATGAAATACCCCGAGTGGCCGAATACAAATATCTCGGGGTATCGGTGAACGAAGGACATATGTACACGGAAAAGCACGAACAGTCTCTCATATCTAAAGGGCGAAGAGATGCCGGAATAATGAAACATAGGGCATTGTTGGTGTACAATAAGTATGAAGTACTGAGAGGTATTGTAAAGGAATAATGGTGCCGGGGCTTACTTTCGGGAATCCCGTTCTATGCTTAAGAGCAGAAGTTCAGTCGAGATTAGAAGTAAAGCAGACAGCTGTTGGAAGATTACCACTAGGTACCCACGGGAAAACCACAAACGAGGCAGTACAGGGGGATATGGGCTGGGCATCGTTCGAAGCGCGGGAAGGTCAGAGTAAAATTCTATACAAAGAACGCCTGAGGAAATTGGACGATAACACGTGGGCACCTAAGGTGTTAAATACCTATACAGAAAGAGCGTTGACTCACAGTGGCGGAAAAGAACTAGAAAGCTAACCAGTAAGTTCGTCAGTCACGAGGAAGGAGAAAGAAACAGCAATAAACGCCAGGTTAAAAACGCAGAATGTAAAAATTACATAGATTCAATGGAAAGGAAGCATGGTATAGAACTATATCGATATTGGAAAAGGCCGATCAGGAAGGAAGCGTTCTATGTATGTATTCGTCTCCTTAGTGAATGGCGTATTGTATAAAAAATCTTGTTCCATGTTCAAACGTGTGGTCCGTCTTTTCCGCATATAGCGCGCTCACACTGAAAATGATCTACTTCGTTCAAATTTCTGGCGACCCTGCTAGGATCTACTGCGCGTCTTTAGATCTGCGTGTGTTTCCGTATTGGCGAAGAGATGACCTTGCGGATTTTCTCGATCACTTGAAAGACAAGGCACTGTTTGGTCTGTGAGCCCATGGATGAGTGAGATGTGAACAGAGCAGCGCGAGAGGAGACCCTCTTGAATCGGCTTGAATCAATAGACCTTAAGACATTTTTAAGGGCAGAGCGGTTATTGGCGGCTCAACGCCCATAGAGCTGAAAAACACTACCCTGTGTTCCGGTTCGCTAGCGCCCGAGTAGTGCGTAACATTTTTGGTGGCAGCGGTGGGATACCACAGACCTACTGACTCGAACTAGGCGGCGGACATGCCCAAAAGCTGGGTTCCGCAACCACCAGCTGAAGGTGAGGAATCCTCGGGACGGGATGGCGCAATAGCCCCGGTCGTTTTAACGCGCTAACACTGTTCACAAGGCATCTAGACGACGGCTTTCAGCTCCGCATGACCACGTCTCCCAGCGGATGGATACGTGGGATCGCTGATTGGCTGCATAAGCTGTGGAGGCTGATGGGCTAAGTTGCAAGGCCCGCAGCCGAGTGCCGGCAATCCTGAGCCCCGTTAGACTAGTCACTTCGGGCGCCTTCGCTAACTCAGTCTCTGTTCCCGTCTGACCGGTGGCTCCAGCTGACAATGGCCTGCTCGGCGCAGGCGCGTCCTCTCCTGTGTGCAGCCTCGAGACCGCAGGATTTGCCCATGAACGACGGCACCATGGCGCAGGATGCCTACCACATCTAAAACCGAACGTTTGGTGAGTTTATTGTACATTCATGCCGAAAACATAGCCCGAAGGGAACACGAACGTGGAGAGGATGACGTAGACAAGCGCTTGTCTGCGTCATCCTGCCCGTTCTTAGTGTTCCGCTCGCAGTATTTTTTTCGTCATACCGCACCTAACTTAACTCGATCGCGGCAGCCATATTGATGGACCGACCGGACGAAGGCCCGCATGGTCTTTGTCAAGCTGCAAGGCCATGCGACAGTTTCTTCAGAACATACCCCCGAACATCTCGGCAGTTACACCACTGGTGGGCCCTCTCGCCGACCATGATGGTGCGTCGGGCCACTCCCTTGTGCGGCATGTGCACCTGCGAGCTCGTCGTCAGGAGCCCGGGAAATTCTTTCCAGGCCTCTCCTCAGCCATTAAGCTGCTCGCCCTGCATTCACTGCTAACGCACTGACAAATACTGTGGCCGCTACCGGAACCGAGTCATTCCTGGATGCGATCCGGAACCCCAAGGTGCAGCGTCCTCTTCGCTTGAAACGGCTTGATACATTCTGCACTGCCGTGCCATTCGGCATCAAAGAGACA